>PVLD010004077.1:74009-131179 GCA_004027595.1 Dinomys branickii
AAAAAAAAAAAAAAAAAAAAAAAAAAAAAAAAAAAAAAAAAAAAAAAAAAAAAAAAAAAAAAAAAAAAAAAAAAAAAAAAAAAAAAGACAAAAGATAAAATTTTCAGCATTTGGGGACATAAGACAGAAATGATTCTCAGCTAATCCAATAATTCAGAAACAGGTCTTTGAGGTTATAAAATACATGGATTTGTTTTTTCTCAGTGAAACTTGTGCCACACTACACAGTAAATTGTAGGAATTGAAATAAACAGATAAAATGATTCCAGAAGTATGAACAAGAAAATGGAAGGAAAAATGGCTAGAGGCTATGGAAATTGCTTGTTGGCCATTGTTTTGAGTTACAACAGATTGTTATGCTCAAATGCTAGTATATTTCATGCTTTATTGTTGATATTCACTTTTCTTCATATCCATGTGAAAAAGCCCTCTGAACTGATGCTTAAGTTAAATCATTCAACCTACACAAGACAGTAAAATCATTTTAATGAAAATAGAATATAGAGGTTTTTTACATGGAAGGTCAGACTTTTCCTCTTACATTTTTTTATCACTATGTTAATTTTAGCTACAAGTAAAATCAGCCGTGTGAATTGCACAGATGATTTCAGCATGTGTCTGCCAGACTGGGACCTAATCCATAAGACCTGCTTCTTTCACTCTGAACATGCAACTATTTGGACCGAGGGACAAATACATTGCAGAAAATATCATGCATCTCTGGCAAAGATCGCCTCCTGGACCGAAATGGTTAGATTCCTTTAAGTGCACATCTAACAATTTGAAGAGCTGTTACATGGGAAACATATTTATAGGCTTTGATCTCCTAGACAACAAAACAGTCAAAGATCTTTGTCCTTGTGGAGGAGATTCCATCCCACAGGAGGGGACAGGCAAAGAAAAGCAATCATAGTATGTGCGTACATTACATAATATGTTGGAGATTAGTAAATTTTATGCAAGAGGGTGTAAATTAATTGATATAATGCAGTCATCAAGTGGGTAGGTTGCAGGCAAAGCTATAGCTCCTTAAGGGTATGATATCTGAGCAAAGATGTAAAGGAGGTAAAGAAGTTAGTGAAGGCAGTCTTTAGGGAGGCCGCTGGGGAAAAAGGAAACCCCTGGGGAACAGTCTTCAGGTCAGGGCTGGAAAGCTACAGGAACAGAAAAGAGGTGACCAGTCAGTATGTTTAACGGGAAGAGAGGGTGTGGATGTCTATCATAAGGGTCTTGTAGGTCACTGTAAAGACTTTAGGTTCTTATCCCAAGCAAAAGAGGAAGATGTTTCAGAATTATGAGCAGAATGATGATATGTTCTTCCTCCAGTGTTAACGGAATCATTGTCCTTGCTGTGATGAGATTGGCAACTGGGTGACATAAAAGGCGGGAAGTTATCCTGCCAAGGAGTTACAATAACCCTAGTAAAGATAACGGACTCAGGCAGGGAGAGCAGCATTTTATGTGGTGAGAATGAGAAAGTAGGTGAGGTTTATGACACTGGTCTGGATTATGTCACAGGAATCTGTGGCCAGTTATCTGGATAATTCTACTTATTGGATTGGACTCAGAAAACACCTTTCTGATAACATCTGGAGATGGATGGATGGAAGTCACTTTAACAACTGGTAAGCCTTACTAACATTTACTTATTATGAAATGTGTTAAACATGGGAAGAATTCTGTGCAGATGAGCAGCTATCACTGTAGTTTCTCCACACGCTTCCCCTAAATAGATATCAAAGAGAATTTTCAGAGAGCCTGGCTTTCTTCCTTGAAGCTTTGCCTGAAAGGTCAACATAACTTGCCGGTGTAGAATTTGACTGTTCCACATGTGAGGTACAAATGTTCTGTGTATCCCAGATTTTGCGCAAGTATGATTAGTTTGCTGCTTGCTTCTTTTCCCTGGGGCCTTTTGTACCCGTTTACCATTTAGGCCCATCCTCTGACTTTTTCTTTGATGGGAGAGTATTCAGTAAGGTAATGCAGCCTACATTTTGCACAACCATCAGGGATGAAAATGAGGAAAGAAAGTGCTTGCTCAGTTTACTTTTATTTAAAATCCCTGAGCTCATCTGTGTTCTTTAGATTAACTTTACTCTTATCTTCCATTTTTGCTCTAAAAATATTTAAAGTTTTCCGCAACTTGAGCGGATAAAATACTTAGAATGATATTGTGTTCCCCATGGAGAAAGCATTAGGCCCCATTTACTGAGTGGTTATTTTATGAAAGACACTCATCCTGTGGCCTAATATAATGTACCAGGTGCTATGTTTTGTATATTACATGATACATTTTGTAGGCAAAATTTGTAAAATTAGAGAAATTTGTGTGATTATTATATTTACTTCATATTTTGGGTGAAAGTGCACAATGACTTGAGAACAAAAGTGTGATAAGAGAGTAACAATTACATTTTAACCTTGAAAAATGTAAGATAAAGTAGTATATAAATTAATTTGATGCCTAAAATAGAAGCTAATATTTATATTTTCTTGAAAGAAATATTAATAGCAAAATGCAGTGCTATATGTACAGACAGATTTTTAAAAACAACTAAGAAAAACAATAAGCTATTCATTGAAAAAAAATTCATGTATTTCTTTTGTAATGCCTCTATAATAAATGATCAGCCTGGGCAGCTTAAAAATAGTTCTGGAGGCCAGCAGTCCACGGGTAAGGTGCTGGCAGTATTGGTTTCTTCTGCAGCCTGTTTCCTTATCTTGTAGAAGGTGAACGTCTCAATTTTTACATGGTTCAGTCTCTGGGTGCGCTCAAGTCAGTGCCGCAGCTATTTCCTCTTATGAAAACATCAGTTATATTGAATTAGATATACAATTCACTAAAAAGAACTCATCTACATTTAATTAGGCCTTTCAAAACTTATCTCAGTTATGCTTCCATCTTTTTTTTATGCTTCCATTTTGAAACAGAGAGAGTTAAGGATTCAACATAGGACATTTGGGCAGAACATAATTCATAATAGTTGGTGAGTTCTCAGCTGGTACTAAGAAACACAAAGGCATGAAAATACTGTCGGCCTGCTGTACCTGCATGTTCTACAGCATGGATTCATGCAACCACAGCTTTAAAAAATCAGGAAAAATCAAGTATACCTATACTGACCATGTAAAGTTCTTTTTCCTGGTTATTATTCACTAAGTGATACAGGGTCAGAAGTATTTACATAGAATTTGCATTGAATTAGGTAGTACAGGTGATGCTGGGATCATTTGCAGTCTATAGGAAGATGTGTATAGGTTATATGCAAATACTACATCATTTTATGTCAAAGACTTAAACATCTATGGATTGTGGTATCCACCAAGGTGGGAATCTTAGAACTAACCCCATGCATGCAATGCAGGATGTCTATACACAGATGTTTTGAAATAGGGCATATAAAAATTCGAAAGTAAGCTAAAAGTGAGTAATGTGTACACTGGTGTTGCCAAGGTCCAAAATCTGAAGTGTGCAAAGCATCCAAATTCAGCATAACCAGAAACCATCATAACTTATCATTCTGATTTTCATTTTCAATTTTCAGTTTCATGCATTTAAATGTGATCTAAAGTGTGAATTGAGAAAACCTTTTGTAAATGCTGTGTTTACGATACTCTGTACATCATGCTGCATCAAGCTGAGAATACTTATTTTACTACAGTGACAGCTGTAGAGTGGCCCAGCACACATCGACTTCAGCACTAGATTGCACCATTCTTATAGTGCTTGAAAGGTGATCAGTGGAGTGTCGATTATGTCCCCTGTGTATCAACTGTAAACGTCTAGATTCATGTTTTTATTCTGAAGCATAAAGGGAAGACTCCAATCCCCTACAAAACCATTTGCATGTTTTATGCATTAGTAAAAGCAAAAAGTGCCAGGACTGTATTGCTAATGCAATGGCTTGACATAGTTTCCTTGCCTATGCACCTGAGCTAAACCTTGGAGACTGATTAATGGAGAGAAACAGTTTATTTCACTTCCTCTGCTCATTCCACCTTGCTCATTTGGAAGCATCGTTACTAAAATACACATTCAACATCTGAGGCTACTTTGCTTGGTTAATTTTTATGAGCTCCAATAAATAAAGCTTCTCTCTCTCTCTCTCTGTTTTATAGGTTCACCATAACTGGCTCAGGCAATTGTGCCTTTGTAAGTGACAGTGGTGTAGGCATTAGCAGTTGCAATGAAACAAGAAGATTTTTGTGCAGCAGGAGATCCCAGTGTATTTAGAATTGTTTTATACTGAAAATAGAGAAAACCTTTCATATTTTGTGCATTTTAAACTCATGCAGATACATTTTTCCTCTCAGCATGTTTTAAGTGAGCTGACAAAAATTTAAATAAATTTCATTTAAATGTAAGTAACTGATAACCTTATGAATTAAGAGTTTCACACAGTGTGTTGCCACATCACTTAAGTTGGTGTATGCATACCAGTGGCCTCAGACCTGGTTTCTCAGTAATGCCCCAAGCCACAGAGTGGAAAGAGACTGAAAGGGACAGAAAGAACCTTCTAGCTCTCTGAAATTCAGCTGAATCTTCCTGAACGACGGAAAAGAGTTGCAGCTCTATGTGAACATTAGCAGTGCTTCACACAGAATGGTAACATGCAACTCATTTAGAATTTGGAAAGCAGACCCATGGGAGAAACACTCAGGGGTTTGCTAGGTACCTTGTCCTGCCTTCAGAGACCGAATTTCCTGGAAATAAAATTCCTACTGAAGCCTAGAGAACTCCCCAGAATTCTGTGCATCCTTAGTCTAATGGCTAAGTGAAAGAATCACTTAAATTAACTAGATGTGCCATTGCCATTTTTCCTGAACGTGGCGAAGAAATCAGGCCTTGTGACATGCATCACAGTGAGCAGAATGTGGATAGTTAGAAAAGAACATAAGGAAAGAAGACCCAACTGTCACTAGCTGCCATGGGTTCTTAGAGTGCTGACAGCACGTTTTCATCTCCCCTCCGTGGCTCAGTGCCCTCTAAAAGTGGAGGATTCCATAAGGGCATCCAAGATGTCACCAACAGTCTGCGAGCACTTGCTCAGTTTGGGAGGAAATCACAATTTAGCAAGTGGAATTTTCAGCTCTTATTTTGGTAGCTCTGAGCCACCGTTTCTCCTCCTCCCCCCGTGTTCCTTCTGCATCCTCTTTATACCTCTTCCTCCTCTCTTTCTTTCACCCTTCATCATTCTCCTCCTGCTTTTCTTCCTCTTCTTAACTTTCCTCACCCTCCTTTCGCTCCTTCTCCTTCCGCTTCTCCTCCTGCTCATTTTCCACCTCCCGCGTCTCTCTCTTCCTCTCTTCCTCCTCCTCTTCCTCCTTCTCTTTCTCCTTCTCCTTTTCGCTCCTACTGGTCTTGGTTTGCTCTCTCCTTTCACACCTTTTTTTTCTTCCTTCCTTCTTTCTCCTCCATCTGAACTTCTTTACTGCCAGTGCCTTGTAGTTCCTAGTGTGTAGCTCTTAGCACTATGTAGCCTTTGGATGCTCCCAGTTCCCTACTCAGCAACTGGAGCTCATATATATATACCTACCTCTTGGTGACTGTCTAGAGCTCCTCAGCAGCCTTGGAAATCTCTTAAGTATATTTACAGGTCTCCATGGGTCTTGGTTTTGCACGGCTTTACCACACTGGCACATTTCAAAGTCCCATAATGGTTCCCCAAAAGTGCAGAACAATGAGCATGCGTGCCGCATTGCTGCATTTTTGGGGAACCATTATGGGACTTTGATTATAGTGGGTGGAATCACCTGGAGAGATTTCAGAGTGATGCCATCTGGGATAGGTCTCTTTGCAATGTGCAGAAGCCAACTGAAATATCTCCCAGTGTGGCCATAAGCCATGTAGAGCTGCCAACCCCAGCTGTCGTAGTGACAGCACCTGCGAACTGTGCAAGTGGCTGCTGCACAGCTCCTGCCATTTCCACCTGAACCTGAAAAGCCAAAGTTGTGATCAGCACTACTTTGAAAGAGTTTCTTGCAGCAGCGGCTGCCATTTGAGCAGGACTCAGTAGGGTTTGGGGATTTGGGGTAGATGGCAGTGGGGCCTAGGCCCTCCCGTATCTGTGCCCTGTCAGGTGCAGTCTTCCAGCGGCTCCTCAGGGAGAAGGCAGTAACACCTGAGCAGACAGGAACGCGGGAGGAACATCACCGCCATGGCTCCTGTCAGAGAGGAAGGAGCACACTGTGGTGTAGGTGCCACTGAGACAACCTCAGTGGTGGCTGAAGACCTGGACTAGTTCTGGGTCACCTTCAAGAAAGCAAAGGAGAGACGTAGTGGCTGTCACTGAGATAACACCCACTCTAGATCCCTCAGAGTTGGACGTTTTCATCGGAGCTCATAGTGACTTGAAAGGAATGATGATTTCTCGGGATTCTCACAAGCTATGGAGCTGAGATTTGGGTTAATAAACAAATAGATTTCTGAGAGACAAAGTTAGTATTGACCATCAATAAAAACCTCTCTGTTGTCAAAATATTTTACTTTAGTCTAACTTTATTATCCTCATTTGTATATTTATGAACATAACGAGCAATTCTATTTTTAATAGTAACATATAATGAACTATGAGAAGTGTTTTTATTCAACAGTTAGTTTTCTTAAATGAGCAATTTAATGCTAGATTATATACCTAAGGTTATATTAAAATTATAGAACCACAGTTGAAATTGAATGCTCATGCACATGACAGAAATTTAATCTATATGGAAAATGATATAAAATAAGTCATTTTAACATCACAAAATCACATTTTTTCATTCTCTGGAGGGGTAGGGATTTACTAGTGTATAAAACATGTTCCCAAGTTAAACACGTGTTAAAATATAATTAACAACCTATGGAAGAACTAAAAATTGCCTAGTTTTTCAGATTACTATGCTGTAAAATATAAACACTGTCATTGAAAGCAGAACATGAAATGGGCTTGTGTATGTTCAAAGGGATGGCTTAAATAGGTTCTTCACTGGCTGTCTCTGGAGAGGTAATGACCACACGGGAGGGTGGTGTTTTGAATCTCCTAGTTATGAAAATGCTATCACATCGTACTGAGTTGGAAACAATGTTAGAAGGAGACACAGTGACCAATGGTGAAAGGTTTATATGCTGAGACTGGAGACAGGAGCAAAGAAAGAGATGGGGGTAAACTTCACAGTGATCATGAAGGACAGGACTTCGAACATTTAAAAGAGCATATGTTTCAGTCTAGGTAAATGTGTTCAATCTACTTCCAATTTTCTTCCATGACAATACTGCGGTGGACCTTTCAAATGGGTATCAGATCATGAGACCCTGCCTTCCTCTCCTCCTTTGAGTTTGCTCAGAGTTCATATTCTCAGTGATGCTGCCCTAACAACTCTGTTAAAGTGCAGCCAATGCTTCTACTCCTTAACGTTATTCATCCCCTTTCACTGTCTCATTTTTCTTTTTTAATACAACTTAAGATACAGTGAAATAAGATATGACTTATTTATTATTTGTAGTCTTATTTTTTATTTTTTCAATTATGAAGATAAAAAACCATTAAAAAACAACACAAAATTTCAAAACATGATAGCAAATTAACAACGGATATTATAGTGCATATTGTTATCTTCAAAGTAGTTTCTTAGATTACCAGATATAGGCATGCAAGACTGATCAAATAATATAAACACTTTCTTTTAATATACTAATATAAATTAGTAGTACAATTATCTTAGCTATCATATATAAATATATATAATTATACATATAGTATATATGTATGTATGTATGTGTGTGTGTGTGTGTGTGTATATATATATTCCTTCCCTCTTTTCTCCTTTCCCCATCCCAGTTGTTCTTTCCTTTTGAGCAGTTTTTTTTCTTTCATCATATCTATTGTACCAGTTGAATCTCATTTACTATTTCAGTATTTCAGTTTCTTATGCTAGGGAGACAATACAGTGTTTACACATGCAAGTTGGGGTTATTTCAGTTATGAGTGTGGTCTGTAGCTGCATCCATTTACCTATAAAAGCCTCGAGTTCTTCTTTATTTATAACTGAGTAATACTCCAGTGTATAAAAAGACAACATCTTTTTTATGCATTCTTCAAATGATGGGCATTTGGATTGTTTCCAAAAATTTAACTATGATAAATTACACTGCTACAAACATGGGTACACATAAATCACTATTGTATGATTTTTTAATTCTTCTGGGAAGATACTCAGAAGGAAATAGCTGTGTTGAATGAGACCTGTAGTTCTGGTTTTGAGGAATCTCCACACTGATTTCCACAGTGGTTGTACCAGTCTACACTTCCACCAACAGTGGAGAAGGGTTCCTTTTTCTCCCAGCCTTACCAGCATTTGTTGTGGATTGATTTCTTAGTGACAGCCATTCTTTCTGGGGTGAGATGGAATCTCATCATTGTTTTAATTTCATTTCTCAGATGACCAAAGATGTTGAAGATTTTTAAATGTATTTATTTGCCATTTGTATTTCTTCATCTCGCAAGTATGTATTCATTTCAGATGCCCATTTTTGGACTGGGCCTTTGAATTATGTATGTTTGATTTTTAGTACTTTATATGTTCTAGATAGAAGTTCTTTTCTGAGGGAAAATTGACTAATGCATTGTCCCAGTTTATGGGTTTTCTTTTCACCCTGTTGGTGATTTCTTTTGATGTGCAAAAACTTTTTAATAAGGTGAGATCCCAGTTTTTGATTTTTTGAAGTATTTCCTGTGCAGTTTGGTTTTTGTTCAAGAACTCTCTGCTCACCTCTATATCTTCAAGATTTGTACCTTTTTATCTTCCAGCAGATTTAATGTTTCTGTTTAAATAGTTAGATTTTTGAGTAATTTTGACTTTAGTTTAGTGCATGGTGATAGAAATAGGTCTAGTTTTAGTCTTTGGCATGTGGAAAGCCAGTTTTTCTGGCTACCTTTCTTCCGGTGAACATGTTTGACCCGCTTTTCAAAGATAAGGTGGCTGAGTGTGATTATAGTTGTGTCTGCATCTTCTAATCTGTTCAGTTAGTCCTAAGGTCTATTTTTTTTTTACCAGTACCATGCTGATTTTATCACAGTAGCTTTGTAGTATAATTTCAAGTCAGGGATGGTGATGCCTCTTGCTTTGCCTTTGTTTCACAGGATTGCCTTTGATATTATGTCTCTTCTGGTACCAGATGAATTTTAGTGCTGTGTTCTCTAGATCTGTGAGGTATGCTAATGGTATTTTGATTGGGACTGCATTAAATCTGTATAACAGTTTTGGCCATTTTTGTTTGTTGCTGTGTACTGTAATGCTATTGATTTTTGAGTGTTGACTTTATATCTCAATATGCTACTCAATTTGGTTATTCTAGAAGCCTTTTGGTGGAGTTTTGGAGTTCTTCTATGTAGAGTATCATGTCATCTGCAAATATGTAGAGTATCATGTCATCCTGTCCTTATTCTTTTTTATTTCTCTGTCATCTAATTGCTCTAGCTAATGTTTCCAGAACAATATTGAATAGGAGCGGTGATAGTGGACACCACTCTTATCCTACCATGAGGAAGAAATATCTTTCCATTTGTTGAAATTCTTTCCAATCTCCTTTTCAGAGTACTGTGAATTTCTATGTATAGATCTTTCACTTCCTTTATTAGGAAGTAAAATGAAATGCTTAAAGTATTTCACTTAAGTATTTCATTGTTTTGGATGCTATTGTGAAGGATATGGTTTCCCTAATTTCTCTCTCAGTAAGTTTGTTGTTTATGTACAGGAATCCTATTGATTCTTGAGTATTGACCTTGTATCCCACTACAACACTGAACTTGGTTATGAATTATAAGAGTCTTTTAGTGGAATTTTGGATGTCTTCTATGTAGCATGTGTCATCTGCAAATAATTTCACTTCTTCCTTTCCTATCCTATTCCTTTCATTTTTCTCTCTTGTCTAATTGCTCTGGATAATGTTTCTCGAACTGTATTGAATAGAGTGATGACAGTGGTCATTCTTGTTCTTGATTTTAGAGGGAAAGGTTTCAGTTTTTGTCCATTTAGTATGATGTTGGCTGTTGGTTTGTCATAGACAGCTTTTATTAGATTGAGGTAAAGACCATGTATCTAGATTTTCCATAGAATTTTTCCATGAATGAGTGTTGAAATGTATGATTTTTCTGCATCTATTGAGATGATCATGTGATTTTTGTCTTTAGCTGTTGATACATTGCATTACATTTATTGATTTGTGTATATTGAGCCATCCCTGCATTCCTGGAATGAATCCCACTTAGTCATGGTGTATAATCTTCTTGATGATTTGCTGCACTCTGTTTGCTAGTATTTTATTGAGTTTTTTTTTTTTTAATCTATGTTCATTAAGGAGACTGGCATGTGGTTTTCTTCTTTGGTTGGGTCTGTCTCTGGTTTTGGTATCAGGGTAACACTTGCCTCCAGGAATGAGTTAGGAAGTGCTGTTTCCCTTTCAATTTCATTAAAAAGTTTGAAGAGTACTGGCATTAAATATTCTCTAAATTTCTTGTAGAATTCAGCTGTGAATCTATCAGCACCTGAGCTTTCTTTTTTTGTAAGTTATTAATTATCTTTTCAAATTCATTGACTGATGTTGAGATATTCAGAATTTTTACATTTTCTTGATGCAGTTTGGTAATTCATATGTTTCCAGGAATCTGTACATTTCTTCTGTGTTTTATATTCTATGAGAGTAAAGATTTTTGAAGTATGTATTGTTGATCTTTTGAATTTCCAAAGGAACTGCAGTGATTTCACCCTTTTCATTCTTTATTGCATGAATTTGAGTTTTTTCTTTTATTTTTCTAGCAAGGGGTTTATCTTTTTCATTTATTCTTTCAAAGAACCAATTCTTATGCTCATTGGCTCTTAGTATTGTTTTCTAAGACTCAATTGCATTAGTTTCTGTAGAAAATGAATATCAATGAGTATATGCAGGGCTGGGGATATAGCTCAGTGGAATAAGCGCTTGCCTAGCAAGCACAGGGTCCTGAGTTCGATCCCCAGTACCGCAAAAAAAAAAAAAAAAAAAAAAAACTGTCAATGAGTATATGCAGATGTAAATGATTTGGCAAATTAATAAATGGGACAAAAGAGGCAGTCTCAGATGCATAAGAATTACAAATACCTGCAAGTTATGTAGCTATATCTGATAGGTAAGTTTATGCGTTGCTTTCGCCAAATATTCTGGATATTTCTTCAAGTCTGTCTTTGGGTGAGACTTTATTGTAATTGGTAAAGTTGCCCTCTGATGTGAGCTGGTCTTATCCAATCAGTTGGAGATCAGAATAGACCCGAAGAATGCCCTTTTGGAGCAGGATGAAGTTCTCCTGATACTACCTCTGCACTTCTGCCATCCTGGCTCTTCCTGACTGTGCCTCAGACTGCCCCTGGGCTCAAAGTTCTGCTACTTCCTGAGTCTCCTGTCTGCTACTTGCTTTCATCAAATGTTGGCCTTCTAAGCCTCCACACTCTGTGAGACAATTCCTTAATAATAAATCATTTTCTTACATCATATGATAGACACACAGAGTTTTATCTTTCTGGAAAATCAACAAAATACAATAATTTCACTTGTAACTAATAAATACTCCACACAACCAGCTATGGAACATAGCTCCTCAGTCGTTAAGTGTGGCCCTTGCATAACAGCTTTCTTCTACAGGTTGTATTGGAATATGGAGAAACAAAAAGAATAATTTTACCGTGGACATACCTGACCAACACTACCCTAGAGAGGAGATAAATAGTCAAAAATTACTTTGATAATATATGCCCCTGATGTCCTGAGGTAAAATGGCATCTTATATCTGGGATCTTCCTCTAAACAACCAACAGCCCTAATGTTATCACTAGAAAAATATATTATTTTAATAGAAGGGCAACATAATATACCAGAACAATATTCCTCAAGAACTAATGTACCAGGATCATCAAAAATAAGCAAATTCAAGAAAATGACCACAGCAAAGAAGAACCTAAGAGACATGACTACTTAAGGAAATAGGATAGCAAGTATGGGATTCTGGTACACAAAAGAAGTCCAGATGAAAACTAAGAAAACCCAAGTATGTCAAAAACTTAACTGATACTATAGCAACATTGATTCATTAGTTGTAACAAATGCACTTCTTTATAAAAGATGTCAATAATAGCAGACATTCTATGCAGCGACGGGTTATACAGAATCATTATATAGTATCTCTTTAATTTTTCTGTGAATATGAAACCATACTTAAACATAAAATACATCTTAAAATTCAATTAATTCATGCTCATGAGAACATAGTCATCATTTAAATGTTTTAATGTGATAAAAAGAGAAACATGATAAGAAGGACGCAAAAATATTAAAAAAGCAGCATAAACTTTTTCACAATCAGGTTTTCCCAGACATACATACATACAAAATTTTTGTTCCCATATAATTGTATGCTTCTACCTAAACATGATCGTTAGATTCCACTTCTTGGTATGATCCTACCTGAGGACCTTACTGGAAACTGGATTTGGCATCTTTACATATGGTAGGGAGCAACTAAATTTCATGCGAGTACCCTTTACATACTCCAACTGTATGTGAATCAGATGGTTTGTAGTTTCTTTTTCTTTAACATACTAAGAATATATTTGAAACAAAACTGGAAAAAAGATCCATTCATTTTCCTGGTAACATTATTATTTTTGCTGTTTCCTATTACTTTACTGTATTCTTCAAAAGGCTAAAATCCTTAAATAGCCAATTACCTGAATAGATGGCACCTAACTATAAAAGATTATTTATCACCCCACAGTGAGAAGGACAAACTGCACTGATTTTGAAATCTTAATGGTTTCCAATACCATCTTAAAGATTAAATGAAAGAAGACGAGACAGCTCCAACATATTTAAGGTCATGTTCTCTTTCAATACTTAATATAAGTTGCACATAAAAGGCAAGTCTTAGCAGAGGGGAGTGAAGGGCAGAAAAATACTTGCAATTATGGATGTGCACAGCCTTTGACTTTGGGGTAGGGATGAGTTAGCTGACGTGAGTAACTCCAGCTTCCCACAGAGAATGGAAAATTCTCAAAAAAGAACCCACCATTGATCAATAGCACATTTTTCTTTTCTGTTTTTCTCTTAACTCCGTCCCAGTGGCTCTTGCTGATCAGTCCACCAACACGCTCCTGACTCTCCCAGGTTATATGTAACTCACTTCTCTTTCCAGATACTGAATTTTCTCTCTCATTTTACCTATGGTTTTAACCTGGCCCCAGCATATTCTATTGCCACTACACCGTCCTTGCAATGGAACTTCAGTAACATTCCAGGGCCACTTATTAGTCACCTTCTTGCTGGATTTTTTGTAGCACTTGACCTAGTCCTTTTCCTTAACATTTTGGACACTGCACCTTCCTGCTTTGCCTCCCCTTTCATGTTGCTGCTCCTTGTTCTCAGCATAAGCTCCTCTTCCTCCATCCAGCTCTGTTAAAATGGAACATTTCCTAGACTTCTGCTTTTCATACTAATATGCTGTGTCCATGTGATGCCACATAGTCTTGCAGTGCTACCTGCTGCCTGTATGTGACTTGCAAAACTCAGACCTCTTTCTTGAAATCCATATGATATGTCACTAGACATGTGCGTTTAAGGCCCCACTCAACATGCCCAAACATAAATCTTCATCTTCCAAAGTAAACTGTTGACCTGTGTCGCTTTATGGTAAGGAATAGTTCATGATTGTTTGATCAAGATTGTATGTCTATATGTGACTCTGAAACATGCACTTTGAAGTTATCAACGTGTTGGTGCAGCAACCATGGGTGATTCCTGGTCACTTTGTCTGTAATTCAATTGTTTTTTTTTTTTTTTTTTTTTGCGGTACTGGGGATTGAACTCAGGACCCTGCACTTGCTAGGCAAGCGCTTATTACACTGAGCTATATCCCCAGCCCCTGTAATTCAATTGTGATTGTACTGCTCTTGTGCTACCTTGTGTCTTTTTGTTAATGTTTCCTTTTTTGCTGTTGTTTTTATTCTTTGTTTTTTATACTTTTAAAAAATAAAAATTAAAATTAAAAAAAAGTAAACTTGCTACTCATCCTATATTGTCTACTTGTTTGGGTAACTGCATAATGGTGAGTTTATCAAGATGGAGTATTCGTTTCCCATTTAACTTTTTTGGACAACCTTTCTTAATTCAGTGTGCTTCTATTGGCTGATCCTGAGTATTATTTCCTGTGCAGCTGGAGTTGTGCTTAGACAGTCCTGTCTACTCCTGTACTTTCAAGATGTTTACCCATTTTATTTTCTAGCAAGTTGCAGGGTTCTGTTTTCACATTTATTTCTTTGATCCCTTTTGATTTTGTTTTGCACTTGGTGAGAAATAGGGTGTAGATTCAGTCTTCTGTATACAGATAGCCTGTTTTCACAACACCATTTGTTATAGATGCTACCTTTTCTCAAGCATGTACTTTTAGCCCCTTTGCCACAGATCAAATAGTTGCCTGTGCTTGAGGTTGTTTTTCCACCCTCTAGTCTGTCCCACTGATCCTCATGTCTGCTTTCATTCCAGTACCGTACTGTTACTATCTCCATAGCCTCTGCACTTCTGCAATCCCGGCTCTTCCTGATTGTAATAGAACTTTAAACCCAGCATTGTAATACCTCCTGCTTTGCTCTTGATACCCAATATTGATGTGGCACTGCTGGGTCTCTTCATTCCGTATGAATTCTATGATTGCTCCCTCCAGTTTTGTTGCAAAGAATGCTGTTGGCATTTTGATTTCTTTCCTATTTATCAGTTTGGGATGACTGATCCAAGATAAAAGACCTAACTGAAATATGGACATGTGAAGTGAACAGCTTTGAAAAGAAAAAGTGCAAATGGCCAATAAATGCCTGAGGAAATGTTAAATATCACTGACCATTAGAGAAATGCAAATTACTGCAATGCTGAGATTTCATTAAATGGCAGGGAGAACTGGCATCCTCAAGAAATCAAATAATAATGAATACGGGTGAGGCTTTAGAGAAATATGTGCCTTTCTACATTGTTGGCGAGAGTATAAACTAGTATAAGCACTCTAAGATCATAATGGAGATTTTCAATGAACTAAGAATAGAAATTCCATGTTTTTCCAGCTATTTCCCTTCTTCCTATGATAAATACATATATGGGTATATGTATATATATCATATACATATACCTGTGTTTATAACAGCACAGTTCATGAGAGCTCTATCTTGGAAGCAGCCTATACGACCATCAACAGATGAATACATAAAGAAAGTCTGTAATTTATACATGGTGGAATACTACTTTGCCATAAAAAGGCTAACTGTAAGTCATTTTTAGGAAAATGGATGCACCTTGAGACCATGTACCACAATTTTAAGTAAAACAAATCAAACACAAGTATAAATACTGCATGATTTCTTTTACATGAGGAAGAAAATTATAAATAAAAGTAAAATATGATGTAGATAACGAGAAGTAGAGGGATAGATATTTCTCAAGTGCAGAGTGGATCAAGAGGTAAAAGGAGGGGCAAGGAAGGGAGGCAAAGGAGGTGAAAGAGCAGTTAAGATGTGTGACATTCACGTACCTACTCCACACAAGGAATGCGAACATTACGCACCGCAAATATCTGCACTGCAAATTCCTGATGTGATTTTGGCTTGTTCTGGAATTGTTATTGCCCTGCATTACTGTGCAAAATGAAGACGCCTATGAAACACATCTTCACTCAATGACTACGGAAATATGCAAACAACAATGGATTCGTTTTGCTAAGTAATGTCCAGATAAACTTAGGGCTCCGGTTCTAAGCACAATAGATAAAAACTATAAACCAAACCAAACCATGTACGGTCTATGTACGGTATAGGTAACCTATATGATACAACTTGTGTAACATTTGAGATTTTAGGGAGACTCTAGAATGGAAAGAGAACCAGGAAGCCGCAGGACCACCTACCCTGTGCTCTGTACTGGTTAGCAGGTGAGAATTTAAGGACCAATCAGAGCCACTTGTCCTTGGCTTCAGCCAATCACGGGAGGTGAGCCCTCCTCTGAGGCTGGAGCTCGGTGGGTGCGGACTTCGGCAGTTGGAGGACAGAGGCCCCGGTGGAAACGGCCGGTTGGTCACCAGGCCTGTAGAGCTCAGGGTGGTTTCCACAGCAGGGCTGTGCGCTCTCCTGATCCGGCCTTGCCGAGAGGCCTCCCTCCAAGGAGACCCGCTCTGCATTTCCTTAGAGCTTTCAGGTGCCCCGTGTACTGGTTCTTCTCTATCTATCCCAGGACAATTCAGCCTCCGTGATCACAAAAGTGCCTGTTCTGTGAAGGTCGAAGATGGAGGGAGAAGAAATGGAGACTAGGAGGAAAAGACGAGGGCAAGGTTCGCTAGAGGCAGGGCGGGCGGCCATGGCCTGTACTACTGCAGAGGACGAGGCAGGAGGGCTGCAAATTTGGGGCCAGCCTGGGCAATTTACCCAGATCCTCAACATAAAAATAATAACGGGCTGGGAATATAGCTTAGTGATAGAGGTCCCCTGGGTTTGATCCTCATTATCACTCCCCGGTCCTCCTCCCTGCCTCTCCCCAAAAATGGCTAAGGAGGAGGACGGCTTTTGATCCAAAAGCTCAGTTCTGATTTTAGCTTGTTTCCTGGCCCCATCTTGACCTTCAGCATTTGGAGGGCAGAAGACATTGCTCACAATAAGAGCCTTAAGTTAAGGCAGTCTTCATTAACAAAGAAAATACTTCCCCCTCCCACGAAATTCCCTTACTTGGATAATGCAGTCTGTGTTTAAGAGGCCTGAGAAGCCCAGTAGAGGAATTTATAGCATGATTCTGTGAAAGGACACCAACAGGTGGCGCCAGAGCGCTCCCCACGCCGAGGCCGCTGCGGGTTACAGCTTGGTACCTGTTTCACTTCCTGGGAGATGAATTACTGGGCTGGGAGTGGGAGAGCACCGAAGGTGGAGAAGAGAGATAAACATCACTTGGGCTGTTGTTGGTTTTTCCCTGGAATATAATGACCTGTGTTTCCCTTACGCATAGTCAGAAGGAAAACGATAATCCTCTCCGTCTTGTTATGTGGAGGCCTTGCCGCTCTTCTTTGGATGATGATACAATTTCCTGAAAGAGGTAAGTGAACATTCATGCTCACATAGTGAGAATATTATTATTGCTGCGGTCTGGTGCCGGTGACTAACCTTTCCTTTCACTATTGTGAACAGTTGCAATCCGTCAGAGTATCCTGCAAATTAACCCTGTGTCTTACCTGCTAGAGTGCTCAGTCCTTCAGTAAACCCTTGCTGAGTTCAGGCCTACTGTCAGCTGCTGATGGCTGAAGTGTGACGAGGGCCTGGGGCTCTTCCCTGGGCAGAGTGTGCCCGTGACTGAAGAAGCAAAGGTAGAGAACACAGTTTAACTCAGTAACACTTATATCTCACTTCCAACTTGTTCTAAGAGCAACACCTAGACCACTTCCAGATATGCCCGTCCCTACAGCTCCTCCACTGTGTACCTCCATGGCAATATCAATAGAGTATTCATGTGTTATGCCAAGTCCTCTGCTGTCTCGCTTAGTCGCTGGCTATTAGCCCAGTAAATCTATTCTCAACCGCGTCATCATCCTGTTCGTTCTCAATTGTAACATCTCATCAGCAATATGACATGATATTATTTATCTTTCCTCCTTTAAAATAATTGGACATCATTTATCCATTAGCTACCAATTTAATTCTTTTCTCCTTGTCTTGGTTACTTTTCTCTCATTGCTGGGACAAAATATCTGTCATCCAAAATTAAGGAAGAAACGGTTTATTTAGCTCACAGTGTGTGGAGGTTTCAGTCCATACTTGGCTGGCTCCAAGGCAAGGTGTCACATGGCGGTGGAAGACAGGAAATGCAACCAGACCAAAAAGGCAGGAGCAGCAGCTTGCCTCTTTCTGTCCCTTGTTTTGTATGCAGGCTGCCCGCCTAAGTGTGGGTGTAGCACTCACACCTATAATCCCAGCATTGGACCATGGATCAATCAGAAACTCTAGAAGCCTGCCCATGACTGCATGAGGCTTTGGGGGGACATCCAGACACAAGCTATAACACTCCTTGATCCAATAATTTCCTTGAAAATCTTATGTGCTAGCTTTTTCTAGTTTGAAGTTCCCATGTTTTCCTCCCCCCTCGGCCACACTGAAACCAGGACCTCATGCCTGCTGAGCGCCTGCTGTACAACTGAGCTTCAGCCTTTGGCTTAAGGTGCTGATCGGATGTTGTTTGAGGGAGCCCTGGTGCTGGGATAAAACCCGCAGCCTGACTCTTGCTAAGTATGTGCTCTCCTGTTGAAGAACACTCAAATCCTTCCATTTCTCTATTCAGTGTGTCTCATCAAGCTTCTACTTGTTTTACTTTTTATGTTCCTTGAGTTCGTCTTTCAAACTTACCAATAATTTTAATTTTGCTACCTGCAGTCTGATATTGTCACTCTTCATTTTACTTCTTCCAATATGTAAATTCTCTGTCTTACTTAAAAGGCACCTGTCTTACTCTCTTTGTTTTTTCCTACCAATTTTTTTGCTCCTGCTATGTTCTTAATGTCCTCTATCTGTGGCCTTCCTTATCTCAGCAAATAGTAAACTGAACCTTTTAATTTTAAACCTGAAATCCTATAGTCATTTTACTGACTCTTTTCCTTCTTATGTTCTAAATATAATAAGAAAATTCCACCTGTTTTTTCAACATAGCAGAATCTTAACACTTTCGACCATCTCTAGTTTTGTCACCCTGTACCGAGCCAGCCCCTCTTCTCTTTTGGAATGTCCTCTGGCAAATTTGATTTTGTTAAGCAACATACTACAGGAAAAATACAGTATCAGTCGAAATGGTATGCACGTACATATGTAATTTACTTCTAGACATCAGAGTGAGTCAAAATATTGCAAATTGCATTTTCACTTAGCTTAGTATAGCCAATATATTATCCACTATGTAACAGTATAAAATTATTAATAAGATTTTCCCATTTTTCTAACAAATTTCATATTCAGTGTGGTTGTTACATTTGCAGGTTTTCTGGCTTTGGCCTACTCACATTTTTATTGCTCAGTATCTGTATGGGGATAGTATGTACCATAGTCAATTCTAAAATTCTAGTCTATTGTCTAAGATTAATTTTTACTAGTGCACGCTTGTAACACAGAACACTAATGTTCTTTCTGGGGAATTACCACGTGCATGTTGTAGTTTATACCTCGATGTTGCAACACAGCCTTGTGTGGTCATAGGCCTTTTTCAGAGATAGCTGAATTTACAATATGTGATGCTGGTATTAAGCGCGTGTAATTAGTAAGTCAGTCCACTTATTAGTTTGGCATGGTTCCGACTAGTAATAAGGGCATTTGCAACACCCATGCAAGGGTAGGTGGCCTACATACAGTATAAGAGACAGAAAGAGGCCTGTGTCCCCACCTTGTAGCTTTTTCTATCTTTTATGGCCATGAACTGTTGTTGCCTGCTGCCATGTGCCACCCTCCCTTGGATCCATCCCATTCTTGATTGAAACCTCTACAAACTAAGCTAAATGAACCTTTCCTCCTTTACTTCAAGTGTCTATATTTTTTGTCAGCAATGAGGGAAGAGTACCTAAGACAGAATTTGGTACCAGAGAAGTGGGGTCCTTGCTGTGACTATACCTGACACTGTGGTTGGGGAGACTTAAGCATGGCTTCTGGGATGAGTTTGGAAAGATATGGAAATGCAGGCTGAAAAAGTAGAGCTGGAATGCCTGAGGCTATACTGTATGGGAGATTCTGTTCAGAGCTTAGAAGACCAGAGTGCTGGTAGAAATGGTCCTGGTAAAGTCCAGGCTCAGGAGGTCTCTGCTTGGAAATATAGAAGGCATTGGCTATTGGATTCCACATGATGCATGTTATGCCATGGTACAAACTTTGTTGACATTTTTCTCCTGTCCAGAGACTTCTCCTGAGACTGAGAGTAAGGGTGAAATTAATCTTGCAGAAGTACTTTAAAGCCGGTCTAATGTTGAGACAGTGGCATGGCTGATGTTGGGGGCTTGTATCTAGATTTATGTTGAGAATCAAGAGCAAAAAGCCCAGCAGAATGATTGAAAAAGTTATTAATTTGGCTAAGAAGAAAGCTGAAGTAAAGCTGCGGACTGCAAAAATAGAGTAGAGGAGATCTTGATTGCTGAGAAGGAACAGGAGGATGGAAAAGATGCACCAATACATCAGAACTCCACACTTTGCAGCCTCAAAATTGCAAAAGTGAAAGACTTTGCTTTGAGAACAAAGCCCGAGAGCACCATGTTCAGCAATGGTGGAGGCCCCGTCATGTTCCTCAATGGCAGTCGTATAGACAAATCTTCTTTGGAATTGGATTCAAACTGCTCTGTGATCCAGGCGCTGGATGCCTACAGCCGACAGAGAGGGAAGCCTGACTACCGCTTCAGCTGGTAGGAGACCTCAGCATCATCCACGTGGCTGTAGTCTTGGTGCATACAGAATAAAGAGTTGTGAGGTCAGGAAGGCTTCCATCCAGACTGCAGAAGTAGGCCTGTGTGTCCTGGCAGTGTGCCCCTGAGAGTGTAGTGTGTGAAGCTGTGAGTAAAGCCACAGGTATAGTGGAGACCCCAGAAGTTTGGAGAAGCCAGGAACATGAATCCCCTGAGGAAAACTGCAAGGAGGTAGCAGAACTGGCCCAAAGCAGAAGTGGTGGGAGCTACAACCACAGGAAATGCATGAAGGGCAGAGCCACCTAAGCCCTTAGGATTTGAAAACTTACCACAGATTGCTTTGGATGCTGCTCGCGGAACTGTAAGAGTTAATGTTTGCCCTGCTGGATTTTGAACTTGTTTGGTCACATTCCTTTTTACCCCTGTTTGTAGTGTTTGGAATGGAAATGTCTATCTTTTGCCACTGAATGTTGGAAGTGCTTAACTTTTTTTAAAATTTATTCGAGGGCTCACGCTAAGAGTTTGCCTTAAATATCAGAAGAGACTTGGGACTTGGTCTTTTCAGTAACTCTAAACTGTTCAGGCTTTGGCAACTCTTGGAGATGAACTAAATGCCTTCTGCATAAAGGGATGTGTATGAATGTTAGGGAGTCTAAGGGCAGAATGTTATAATTTGTGTTTAGATGTCCCCCGAAAGCTTCATGCAATTAAAGGGGTTTTTCAGAGGTAGAAGAACCTAGTCTGTGTGATGTTGAGATTAAGAGTTTCTGCTTATGAAATCAGCCCATTGAGTGGTTTGGCATAGTTCTGTCTAGGATTACGGGTGGGAGTGCTACACTTGCTCTGTGGTGGGCGGCCTGTACCCAGCATCAGGGGTAGAAAGGGTCTTGGCTCCCACCCATACCCCTTGTTGCTTTTTCTGCCTTCCCCCACCATGAACTGTTGCCCCTCTCCCATGATGCTCTGCCTTAGAACCAGCTGATTATGCGCTGAAACTTGTTCAAACTTTGAGCTAAGTAAACCTTTCCCTCTTTAACTTGGGGTATCACGTATTTTGTCTCTACACTGTGAGAAAAACAACTAAGACAATGCATATAACATATCTTGATCACTTATAGTAATTTTATCTGTGTTTTTCTTCCTTATCCAATTCTTTCCTCATTTCCAAGAATCTTTTATCTAGTTTCCAGTTATCTCTCCTTTAGTAAGTTGATTACTTATATTTTAGGTTTTCTATATAAGAGAAATCGTGTGTGTATACTTTTCTGATTCTGGCTTATGTTGCTTAGTCTGCTAGTCTTGAGTTTCATCTATGTCATTGCAAATTACATGATTTTATTCTTCTTCACTGCTGAATAATAGTTTATTGTGTATCCACATCACATTTCTGTTATCCAGGTGTCTGGTAATGGTCATAAGTAAGATCAGTTTCTGGAGTTAACTGTTGTGAATTGTGTCCCTATCAAATGAAAATACAGGTGTCATTATAGTATGCTGTTTTTCTTTCACGATTACACCTCGGGCGGGCTCATATAATATTAGTATTTTTCACTTTTTAAGGAAACTCTATATATTTTTTGGCTTTGAATGTGACATGGTGTAAAAGCAAACATTCAATGATTCAAAGTACTAAATTCAATTGCCAGCAGTGCACTATGAGGAGAGGACATTTACCAGTAGGGTTGACATCTGAGGAACTGATCATCTATCAACCAGTTTTTCAAATGGTTTTCACTCTTTCACTATCCTAGAAAATTAAAGGAGACAAATAATGTAGGATAGGTAAGGCAAAAAGAGAAACAAAGAAAAATAATGAAGAAGTAAGGCATCAGAAGGAAGACAAAAAAGAAATAGTAAGGTTTCACCATCATCATCATCATAATTATATACCATGAAAGAAAGGGATGTTAGAGATGGTACATGAGGGGAAAGAAAGAAGGAGGAGTAAGTAAAGGAAGATAAATGGAAACAGAGGAAGCCTACTGGGTGACCGAATTTAATTAATTAATTAGCAGAAACAGAAATTTAGAATTCGTACGAACAAAACCCTTGGTAGTAGAACCTGACAGAGCAAAGTGTATTACTGTGAAAAAAGCAAGTGTGGAGAGAGGGGATATTGGAGAGAGTAGAAGAGGGAAAGAAAACAGAGGACACCAGAAAAAAATGTAAGTGGGAAATGAAAACAATATATAGGGAGGTTGAATCCAATTAGTGAACTAACAGAAAAGTAGATTTAGCCAGCCTGGTTAACCCCTCATGTGGGAGAACATAACATGTCATCCTAAGACAGTATGAGAGCAGAAGCAACAGCCAGCAATAACAGCACTTACAAACATGTGGTCCTCTTGGCACATCAATACAATGTACACACACCTGCACAAGAGGTGCACGATTCACCCTTGTGGTAAGGATGTGGGGTCTTTTTATGGTTTAGTTCAAGAGTTCTCCTCCACCTCTCAACAAGTAAGATAGTAATTTGGAGCAGGCAAGATGCTGAGCTCTGCCCTTGTGGTTGTGGATGAGCACCAGGCAGGCCCACCAACGGTGCGACTAGGTCCAGTCCTCCAACTTCACATCTTTTCCATATGGGAACGAGGGCACTGGAAACTCAAGCTGTGCGTTGGATCTGTTCCTTGTGCAGTCTGTGGAAAGAGTCAGAGCATCATCTAAAACTGCAGTGCAGTCCCAGATGCTACTTTTGGAGGCACAGCTGTCTCCTGTCTGCATAATGCAGTGTTTACTGTAAATGTTAGAGCAGATCAGAGGCAGGATGGACGTTCAGGGTCTGTGTTTCTTTGAGGCGTCCAACAGTGCCTTCCCCCAGGGCTCCTCCTGCCAGACTCCCAGGGCTGAGCTCATTGTTAACTCCATTAATCAAATTGCTACTATTTTAGGCTGTTCATGCACCTCACTGAGATTCTCCCAGCCTGGATTTTGGTCTCTAGTGAGGTACAGGCTGGAGTGTTTCTCTCAATCTCAAGATTGTAGTTTACTGTGCCACAGTCACCTCTTTTCTTGGTCCCACGCCAGTTATTAAGGCAGGTTGTCCATTGTAGCAAGGTATGGGAACATCATAGAGTTATGGAAAAGCTAGGGAATTTGTGCCTTGGTAGAAGGAATTACTCAATTTCACCAAAATCCCTCTAGAGCTTGTGCTACTGAGGCAGGGTTTGTGGGGGTGATTTCTAAGATATCTTCCCAACCCCACTCCATCTAAGTATGGGGAGTTTTCTTTCCTGCCTGCGCTCACTTGGCTGCACTCAGATCTTGCTGTTCAGGCTTATGTCTTCGCAGTAGCAGAGAGAATGCTCAGAGGCCTGTGGTGAGTTTATCCTTCTACTCCTGCGTGGGAGTGAAGCTCTCCATCCTCACGGGCCGCAGTTCACTCAGTGTAAAAGCGTGCACTGCTTCAGTTAATTTAGTCACCTTTGTAAGTGGTAGTGTTCCAGAGTTTGGATTGCTGCTGATTTCCTCAAGCTGCGCTCCCTGGTTTCCTGTGGGTCCCTTGGACACATGTTTAGGAGGCACCCGTGAGCGCTGACTACCTGTTGCCCTCTTGCTTCTGTAGCAGTAGACGGGCTGATACCCACAGAAGACCAAAGGATTCAATTTTAGGGAAAAACCGAGTTTATTGAATTTAGGCCACACATCTCGGACTGCAGGTCAGGAATGTGGGCGCCTGGCCTTTCTTTGTTTGCACCTTAAATACACCTTTTGTTTCTACGGTAACAGATTGGAATGTTGCAGCCCTGGACATAGGTGGCCACACATTGCTTTCCTTGTCGCAAGTGACTGGGTCAGACCCCGGTCATGAGCCCAAA
Organism: Dinomys branickii; assembly: GCA_004027595.1. NCBI lineage: Eukaryota > Metazoa > Chordata > Mammalia > Rodentia > Dinomyidae > Dinomys > Dinomys branickii. Next base: position 98,281 of record PVLD010004077.1, read on the forward strand.
CACAATGATATATACTTTCCACACTCTGTTCTGTATGTCCCCTTATAGATAACCATTCATTTCCTTTATGGTTACAGTGTTTATCTAGGGCCAGGGAAGAGGTGAAGCAACTCAGGCAGGGTCATACATGGTTTTCTGGGCCTGGGTGTTCTTTGTCTTTGGAGAAGCATTCCAGGGCAAAATTGACTGGAACGTTAACTTTTTACAAGCCCTCCAGGATGTTTCTCAAGATATATTTTGAGGCTTATACTAAGACTAGAATTACTCTATCTAAAAAATGATATGCTAAGAGTCACCATCCCCTATACTTCCATCCTCCAGAGTCTATATTATATTTTTAAAAATGAATCAAATATGTCCACAGTTCTGCAATTGTGTTTCATTAATTTGGATTAAAACTAAATCCTGTCAATAGACTGTAATGTTCACATTGGGTCTAGTCACACCACTACATCTCTGATATCACTGGTCACTTCTTCATTACCACTGACTGCAGGGAAGTGAACACCCTTACTGTATGGAACAAAGCCCTTACCAGACACATTTTCCTTGGTCTTTCTCACTCTCTTCCCTTGCTTAGGATGATCTTATCCTTAACCCTCTCTTGTCACACCGTCTTCAAGCTTGTCCTAAACTTTACTTTTTATTGAACCTTACACCATGGACTGCATGAAAATTGCAGCTCTTTCCACCAATACGCTTAAATCCCTTCACTCTGATCTTTTTATCCCAAATTATATAATCTCAGGTGTGTAAGTTTCATGAAAGTAAATTTTTTCATGTTACACAAATTTTGGATCCCTAAAGCTACAAATAAAGTGTACCATGTGGTAAGTACTAAACTGATAGTTGCTGCAAAAAGTTAATGAAACAGTAAGTGAATTACTGAGTGAAAATCAAAACTGGCTTTTGGCGACCCTGGTTTGGAACTAAATATTTGATTTTGTGTATGTTCTGGGTTTGAACTTGGCACTTAAAAATAATTTTAAACTTAACACATTCAAAAAATTTTGATGACCCAAATATTTTCACTTGGCTTTGATACCAGCTCTGACATGTACAGAAACATCTGGCTTGTTTATCCTTTCATCTTGCAATCTTCCCATTGAAAGTTTTGACTATAAACTAGTCACTTATTTTAACTTTGTGTGGAAGTTGCCTTAAATCTTGTTTCTCTCAGGGTAAGTAATTTGCTCTGCCTACTATAGTAAGTTAAGGAGTAAAACCTGGATGACAATAACCTAGTAAAATTTAGGCATTTTTTCCCTCTAATGTCTTTTGTTTACAGACAAAATGTAAAATTTTCAGCATTTTGGGAAATACTGTATTTGAGACAGAACTGATTCTCAGCTAAACCAATAATTCAGAAACAGGTCTCTGAGGTTATGAAATGCAGGGATTTGTTTTCTCTCAGTGAAACTTGTGCCACACGGCATAGTAAATTTTAGGAATTGAAATAAACAGATAAAATGATCCCAGAAGCACGAGCAAGAAAATGGAAGGAAAAATGGCTAGAGGATGTGGAAGTTCTGGAAGTTTGCTTGTTTGCTATTGTTGTTTTGAGTTATGAATAGATTATCATGCTCCAGTGCTAATTTATTTCTTTTTTTTTTTTTGCTAATTTATTTCATGTTCTATTGTTCTATATTCACTTGTTCTTGATATTCAAATAAAAGAACCCTCTGAGTTAATGTTTAAATTAAATCATTCAGCCTATATAAGAAAGTAAAATCATTTTATGAAAATAAAACTCTTTTACATGGAAGATCAGACCTTTTCCTCTTATACTTTCCTTTGTATCACTATGTTAATTTTAGTTGGAATTAGAATGTTTCAGAAGAACTGCACAAATAATGTGAGGGTATGTCCACCTGCCTGGCAGTTACTCAGGGAGAATTGCTTCTTTCAATCTGAAGATGAAGTTACTTGGCCCGACGGACAGAGACACTGCAGAAAATATCTTGGATCTCTGGCCAAGATCGTCTCACAGACCGAAATGGTTAGAAACCTTTGCAATACACCTCTAAGAATTCAATGTGCTGTTTTATGGGAGGCATATTCGTAGGATTTGATCTCTTAGACAACAAAACAGTCAAAGATCTTTGTCCTTGTGGAGATACATCCCACAGGAGGGGACAGGCAATGAAAAACAATCATAGTGAATAAGTAAATTACATAGTATGTTGGGGATTAGTAAGTTTTATGCAAAAGGGTACAAAGTAATTGATTTTATGTTATTTCCAACCAGGTAGGTTGTACAAAAAGTTATTGCTCTTTCAGAATGTGATGTCTGAGCAAAGATATAAAAGAGGTAAAGAAGTTAGTCAAGGCAGGCTCTAGGGAGATCACCTGAAAAAGGAAACTCCTGGGGAACAGTCTTCAGGTGAGGACTGTAATGCTGCAGGAACAGAAAAGAGGTGACCAGTCAGTATGTCTAAGGGGAAGAGAGGGTGTGGATGTCTATCATAAGGGTCTTGTAGGTCATTGTAAAAACTTTAGGTTCTTATCCCAAGCAAAAGAGGAAGATGTTTCAGAATTATGAGCAAAATGGTAATATGTTCTCCTTCCAGTGTTAATGGAATCATTGTCCTTGCTGTGATGAGATTGGCAACTGGGTGACATAAAAGGCGGGAAGTTATCTTGCCAAGGAGTTACAATAACCCTAGTAAAGATAATGGACTCAGACAAGAAGAATAGCATTTTATGTGGTGAAAATGAAAAAGGTAGGTGAGATTTACGACACTAGTCTGTATTTTGTCACAGGAATCTGTGGCCAATTATCTGAATAAATCTACATATTGGATTGGACTGAGAAAACACCCTTCTGAGAACATCTGGAGATGGATGGATGGAAGTCACTTTAATAATGAGTAAGCCTTACTAACATTTACTTATGAAATGTGTAATCAAGGTTAAGAATTCCATTCTATAAGCCGCTACCACTATAGTTTCCTGCATACACCTTCCCTAACCAGTCCTCAACAAACAGACATCAAAGAGAATGTGTTTTCTTTCTTTTTGCATTTTATTAGTACATTTTTATATACATAATGATCGTATTCAGAGAGCCTTACTTTCTTCAGCGAAGCTTTGCCTCAAAAGTTAACATTTACTTCCAGATGTAGAATTTGACTGTTCCACATGTGAGGCACAAAAGTTCAATTTATTTTTATTTAAAATCCCAGAGTTCATCTATATTCTTTAGATTAATTTCAATCTTTTATATCATTTTCAATGTACAGGTGTTTAAATTTTTTCTTGAATAGATGAAAAACTTAGAAGAGTATTATGTTCTGCATCGTTCTGCATTTACTGGGTGGCTACTTCATGACAGACATTCATTCTCTGGCAATAATATAATGCACCAGGTGGTATGTTATGCATATGACATGATAAATTTAGTAGCAGCAGTTTGTAAATTTGAGCAAGTTTTTTGATTATAATATTTATATCATGTTTGGAGTGAAAGTATACCCCAAGCGACTTAAGGACAATAGTGTGGCTTATGAGTAACAATTGTTTTAACTTTTAAAAATGTAAGATAAAATATTAATAAATTATTTTTTTCTGACCAAGAGATAGGCTACTACTTACTTTTTCTGGAATGACAAAATTAAGAGCATATCACAGTGGTGTATTTTATATACAGATCATTTTTAAAAACATTTGGAATAAAAGCTGTTCATTGATAAAAGATCGTGCATTACTGTTCTAATGCCTCTATAATAAATGCTCATCCTGGGAAGTTTAAAAATAGTTCTGGAGGCCAGCAATCCATAGTTAAGGTGCTGGCAGTATTGGTTTCTTCTGCAGCCTGTTTCCTTATCTTGTAAAAGATGAACGTCTAAATTTTTACATGGTTAAGTCTCTGAGTGCACTCAAGTCAGTGCCACAGCTATTTCCTCTTATGAAAACATCAGCTATATTGAATTAGATATACAATTCACTAAAAAGAACTCATTTACATTTAATTAGACCTTTCAAAACTTATCTCAGTTATGCTTCCATTTTGAAACAGAGAGGGTTAGGGCTTCAACATAGGACATTTGGGCAGAACATAATTCATAATAGTTGGTGAGTTCTCAGTTGGCACTAAGAAACACAAAGGCATGAAAATACTGTTGGCCCTCTGTACCTGCATGTTCTACAGCATGGATTCATGCAACCACAGCTTGAAAACATCAGGAAAAAACAAGTATACCTATACTGACCATGTACAGTTCCTTTTTTTGGTCATTATTCACTAAGTGATACAATGTCAGAAGTATTTACATAGAATTTGCATTGACTTAGGTAGTACAAGTGATGCTGTGATCATTTGCAGTCTGTGGGAAGACATGTGTGGGCTATATGCAAGTAGCACATCATCTATGCAAAGGACTTAAGCATCTGTGGATATTGGTATCCACCAAAGTGGAGGTCTTAGAAGTGTAAGGGATGGTGACTCTTAGCATATCATTTTAAGATAGAGTAATTCTAGTCTTAGTGAAAGCCTCAAAATGTGTCTTGAGAAACATTCTGGGGAGGTTGTAAACAGTTAACTTTGCAGTCCTGATTTTGCCCTGGAAGGCTTCTCCAAAGACAAATCTTGCCTGGGTTGTTTCATCCCTTCCCTGGCCCTAGATCAACATTGTAACCATAAAGGAAATGTATGGTTATCTAAAAGGGGACATATAGAACAGAGTACAGAAAGTATATAACTTTATGGTTGGGCTCATGGCCGGAGCCTGACCTGGTCATGTGGCACAAGGAAGACAATTGTGGCCAGGGGTACCACATTCAAATGTGTTACAATGGAAAACCAAAAATGTGTATAAGGTGGGAACAAAGGCAGTTAGGCACTCTATGTCCCAGACCTGCTAGTTGGGGGTGTATGGTGACCAGTCGAAAATCAGTTAATAAACTCTGTTCTAAATAGGGTCTTTAATCTCCTGTGAAATTCAGCCAGATTTTTGCTGTAACGGAACTAACCCCTTGAGTGTAATGTGGGATGACTATACACAGATATTTTGGAAGTAAGCCAGATAAAATACCCTCAAAGTTAATAATGTTTACAATTGTGTTGCCAACCTCCAAAACCTGAAGTATGAAAAGCATCTGAATTCAGAATAACCATCATAAATTATCATTTTGTTTTTTGCATTTTGAGTTTTCAATTTAAAACATTTATATATGATCTATAATGCGAATTGAGTAAGACCAAAAGGTGCAATAGATATAGTGAAAGGCAAAGAAACTGCTAACAACCATTGTTAATGCCTATCATTTTATTTTGAAATCCTGTATCATTTTTATTGTTTTCATGCTGTTTTTGTCTTTGTTCTAGTTATTTTGTTGGTTCTTTTTCATTCCCTTTAAATAAAAAGTGGAAAGAACAACTGGGATGGGGGAAATGAGAAAAGAAAGAAGCGGGAAAAAAGTCATGCATGTAACACAAGGTAGCTAACATAATTGTACTACTAATTTCTATTAGTTCATTGAAAGGAACCATTAGTGCTTATATTGCTTGATCAATTTTGCATAACTGTATCTGGTGATTTGAGCAACTACTTTGAAGATCACAATATGCAATATAATAACCTTTGTTAATTTCCTATCACTTTGTTTTGAAATTCCGTATCATTTTTATTGTTTTTTTGTTTCCCTTTTTTAAAAAATAATTTATTTTTTTAATTTTTAAATATAAAGAACAAAAACACATTAACAAAGAAACAGACATAAACAAAACAACACCCAAACAATAGAAGCAATACAGAGTTTCAGACATGGTGATGGGAAATTAACAAAAGTTATTGTATTACATTTTGTTATCTTCAAATTGGTTAGTCAGTTAAAATAGGCATGTAAGATTGATCAAACAATTAAACATGAACTGTTCCTTTCAATAAAGCAATAGAAGTCGGTAGTACAGCTCTCTCAGTTACCCTATATATAGACACACATACATACATATGTTTCCTTCTTTCTCTTTCTCTTTTCCGTCATCTCAGTTCTTCCCTCCTTTTGAGCAGTTTCTCTCCCTTTCACATCCCCTATATCTTTCAGATTTTATTTACCCTTTCAGGTTCCTACACTAGTGAGACAATACCATATTCACATATGTGAGGCTGATTTATTTCACTTATGAGTATGGACTCATACTCAGTAATATGCCATTATGTAAAAATACCACATCTTTTTCATCCATTCTTCAGCTGATAGGCATTTGGGTTGTTTCCATGATTTAGCTATTACACATTGAGCAGCTATAAACATGGGTGCACATGTATCGCTGTGGTAAGACATTTGTAGTTCTCCTGGAAAAATACCCAAAAGGGAAATAGCTGGTTTGAATGGGACCTGTACTCCTAGTTTACTGAGGAATCTCCAGACTGATTTACACAAAGGTTCCTTTTTCCCCACAGCCTCTCCAGCATTTGTTATTGGTTGATTTCTTGATGTTAGCCATTTTCTCTGGGATGAGATGAAACCTCAGTGCTGTTTTAATTTGCATTTCTCAAATGACTAATAATGTTGAACATTTTTTCATGTATTCATTTGCCATTTGTATTTTTTCATCTGAAGTGTGTATTCATCTCAGATGCCCATTTTTGATTGGGTCTTGAAATTTCGGGGTACTGATTTTTTTAGTTCTTTATATGTTCTAGATAGAATTCCTTTGTGGATTTTTTTCCCCAATTTGTGGGTTTTCTTTTTACTCTGTTGGTAGTTTCTTTAGATGTCTGAAACTTTTCAGTAAGATGAGAACCCAATTGCTGAAGCTTTGAAGTCGTTCCTGTGCAGTTTGGTTTTTGTTCATTAACTCTGCCTACTCCTACATCATCAAGGTTTTTACCCACTTTCTCTTCCAGTAGATTTAGTGTTTCTGTTTTTATATATAAATCTTCGATCCATTTTGATTTGAGTTTGGTGCATAGTGATAGACATGGGTCTAGATTCAGTCTTTAGCACCTGGTGAACCTGTTTTTCCACCACCATTTATTAAAGAGGCTATCTTTCTTTCAGTGAAATTGTTTGGCCCCTGTGTCAAAAATAAGTTCTCTGAGTGTGTTTGTGGTTGTGACTGAGCCTTCCAGTCTGTTTCATTGACCCTCAGGTCTGTTTTTTTTGCCAGTACCATGCTGATTTTATCACAATGGCCATGTAGTATAATTTAAAGTCAGGGATTGTGATTCAATTCACTTGACTTGTCTTTGTTGCCCAGGATTGATTTGCTATTGTGGTTCTCTCCTGGTTCCAGATGAATTTTAGGAATGTTTTCTCTAGGTCTGTGAGGTATACTAATGGTATTTTAATTGGGATTGCATTGACTCTGCACAACAATTTTGGGCGTATGAACATTTTCATAATGTTGGTTCTCTCTGTCCATGAGCAAGGAATATCTTTCCATTTTATGAAATTTTCTTTTATCTGCTTTTCACAGTACTTAGTTTTCACTGTAAAGATCTTTCACTTCTTTTGTTAGATTGATTCCTAAGTATTTCAATTTTTTGGATGCTATTGTGACAGGTACGGTTTCTTTAATTTGTCTCAGTGTGTTTGTTGTTTGTGTATAGCAATGCTATTGATTTTTGAGTATTGACTTTGTATCTAGCTACACTACTAAGTTTGTTGATTAATTCTAGGGGTCTTTTGGTGGTGGTTTTGGGGTCTTCCATGTAGAGTATCATGCCATCTGTGAATAATGATAATTTCATTTCTTCCTTTCTTATCCTTATTCATTTTATATCTCACTCTGTCTCATTGTACTGGCTAATGTTTCCAGAACTATGTAAAAGTGCTGGACTTTGTCAGAAGCTTTTTCTGCATCTACTGAGGTCATCATGTGGTATTTGTCTTTGGCCCTATTAATATGGTGTATTGCATTAATTGGTTTGTGTATATTGAACCATCCCTGCATACGTAGGATGAATCCCACTTGGTCATGGTATATAATCTTCTTGAGGATTTGCTGAATTCTGTTTGCTAATATTTTATTGAGTATTTTTGCCTCTATGTTCATTAGGGAGATTGGTCTGTAGTTCTCTTTCTTGGTTGGGTCTTTCTCCGGTTTTGGTATTAGTATAATACCTACCTCCAGAAATGAGTTAGGGAGAATTCCTTCCTTTTTAATTTCATTAAAGAGTTTGAGAAGAATTGGCATTAATTTTTCTCTGAATTTCTTGTAGAATTCAGCTCTGGATCTGTCAGGATCTGGAATTTTCTTTGTTGGTAGGTTTTTAATCATGTTTTCAATTTCAATAATTTATATTGCGTTATTCAGGATTTTTATTTCTTCTTGATTCAACGTTGGTGATTCATACTTATCTAGAGATCTGTCCATTTCTGTATTTTCCATCTTATAGGAGTAAAGATTTTCAAAGTAAATATTGATGATATTCTGAATTTCTATAGGCCCTGCAGTGATTTTGCCCTTTTCATTCCTTATTGCATGATTTTGAGTTTTTTCTTTCTTTTTTTTTTTTTTTTCCCGGGACCGGGGATCGAACTCAGGGCCCTAGTGCTCAGCGGCAAGCACTTAGCCCACTGAGCTGTACCTCCAGCCCTTTTTTCACTTTTTTTTTTTTTTTGGCAGTACTGGGGATCGAACTCAGGACCCTGCGCTTGCTAGGCAGACGCTTATTCCACTGAGCTATATCCCCAGCCCCCTTTTCTTTCCTTTTTGGGATAAGGTTTGCTAGGGGTATATCAATTATTTATTCTTTCAAAGAGCCAACTCTTTCATACATTAATTCTTTGTAGTGTTTTTTTTATCTCCATTGCATTAATTTCTTCCCTGATCTTTATAATTTCCTCTCTTCTTTGGGTTTTGAGCTTGATTAGTTCTTCTTTTTCTAAAAGCTTGAGTTCCAGCATTAGTTTATTTATTTGTTATTGTTGTGTTTCCTTCATGTGTTAATTCACCACTATAAACTTCCCCCGAGCACTGCCTTAAGTGCATCCCACAGATTCCACTAAGTTGTATTTACATTTTCATTTCCTTGTAGATACTGTTTAATTTTTTCTTCAATTTTATCTGTGACCCATTGCTTGTTCAGGAGGCTGTTGCTGAACATCCTTGTGTTTATGGAGTGTTTGTGTTTCCTTTTGCCATTAATTTCCAATTTCATTGCACTATGATCAGATAGTATGAATAGTATCATTTCGAGTCCTTTGCATTTAGTTAAATATGTTTTATGGGCTAGTATGTGAGAATATCTATTTTAGAGAATGTCCCATGTGCAGTTGAGAAGCATGTGTATTCTGATGTTGTAGGGTGGAACACTCTGTAATCCTTTACTAAGTCCATTTGTTCACATGTTTTGTTCAAGCCTGTTATTTCTTTGCTGATTTTTTATCCAGTTGACCTATCTCTTTGTGTTCATGGGGTGTTAAGGTCCTCCCTTACAATAGTATTAATTATTTGGTTTTTCATGTCTATTACAGTTTGTCTTATACAGTTGGGTGCCCCCATATTGGATACATACATATTTATGATTGTTATCTCTAACTCTGGAAGTTTTCCCCTAACAAGTATGTAGTGATCTTTTTTATCTTTTTTGATCATTCTTGGTTTCAAGTTCACATTGTCTGCAATCAGAATAGCTACTCCTGCTTTTTTCTGGGTTCCTGTTATATGGGGAATTGTTTTTCAACCTTTGACTTTCAGTCTATGATCTTCATTTTGAGTTAAATGTGTTTCTTGTATACAGCATATTGTTGGATTTTGTTTCTTGACCTACTCAGCTAGTCTGCTTCTTTTGTTTGGTGAATTGAGGACATTTACATTAATGGTTATAACTATTGTGTGTTGGCTTGTCTTTGTCACATTATTTACTTGCTGTTGGTTTCCTACTTTTACTCTCTGTTTGATTGCTTTTTCTGCTTGGTGGTTCCTTTCTATTGTTTTTCTTGAAATTGCGGTCATTTTTATCTCTTTCTAGAACATCTTTTAGTGCTCTTTGTAGGGTTGGTTTGGCGCTCATGAAGTCCTTCTGGTGTTCTTTGTCATGGAAGTATTTTATTTCTCCATTAAGTTTGAAGGATAGTTTTGTAGGATACAACAATCTGGGTTGAAAGTTGTTTTGTTTTAGGACCCAGAGTATTTCGCTCCAATCTCTTCTTGGTTTGATGCTTTGTGTTGAGAAATCTGATGTGATTCTGATGGGCTTTCTTCTATAGGTGATCTGTTTCTTTTCTCTAACAGCTTTTAATATTCTATCCTTTTGCTGGATTTCTAGGATCTCTATTATATGTCTGGGTGTAGATTTATTTGGTTATGGCTTGTTGGAGTTCTATATGGCTCACTTGATGTATGAGATTGTTTTTCCGTGCTTGTGAGATTTTCTGCTATTACTTCTGCAAATAGTCTTCTTATGTCATTTGTGTTGACTCCTACTGTTTTGTTGATGCCTATCTGTCTTACATTGTTTCTCTTTGCACTGTCTTGCAGCTGTTGCATTTTTATTTCCTGGTTCCTTGTAATTTTTAAGAGATCTTTCCTTTCATGATTGTTAGCTGCAATGCTGTCTTCAAGATCTGAAAGTCTATCTTTGGCTTTATTCAAGTGGTTTTGCCAGCTTTTGATGGAGATTTTGATTTCCTGGATATCTGTACAAATCTGCTTTATGCATTCTAGTACTTTCCTATATTTTTCATTTAAAGTTTCCATTACTTTTCTATGCTTATCTGTCTATATCTATATATCCTCTTTAGATGTGGTGAGCAATTCTTTCCTTATTGTTGTCATTTTATTTTTTACCTGAGAGATTATTTCTGATCTGATTTCTTCTGTGGCCTTATGGAGTTGTTTCTTTAATTCAGTTGTGATCATTTCAGAGATTTCAAGTGTATGACTTCCAAGTTCTCCTATGTTGATGTCTCCTGGACTTGTTCTGGTTGGGGTGGAGTCCTGAGACTGCATTTTGGTCCTTGGTCTCATCATTGTGGATGTCAGAGGTGAAGTGCTGGGCCTCACGCTTCCTGGGCAGCTCACTAAATTGCACCATTGTTATAATGCATGAAAGGTGTTCAATGAAATATTAGTTATCCTCCTTCTTCATATCATTTGTAAATGTCTAGATTCATTAGTTTTTATTTTAAAGCATAAAAGGAAGACTTCAATCCCCCACAAAACCATTTGCATGTTTTGTATATTAGTGAAAGCAAAACATGTGAATATTTTATTGTTAATGCAATGGATTAACATAGTTTCCTCTCCTAGGCACCAGCAGAGTCCTGAGCTAAAAGGTTGGAGACTGAGTAATGGAGAGAAGCAGTTTATTTCACTCTCTCTTTTCCTTCCACATTGCATATTTAAAAACATGGTTACCAAAGTTTATATTCTCTATTTGAGGCTCTGCTTGGTTACTTTTTATGAGCTCCAATAAATAAAGAATCTCTTTTCTTTTTAGGTTCAGGCTAAATGGCTCTGGAAACTGTGCCTTTGTAGATACGATTGGTGGAAGTACTACGAGCTGTAATGGAACAAGAAGATATTTGTGCAGCAGAAAAAGCGAGTGTCCTTAGAATTATTCCATACTGAAAACAGATAAAAGCTTTCATATTTAGTATATTTTAAACTCACTTGGATATATATTTTTCTCCTCAACATGTCTGAAATGAGTTCATGAAAATTTAAATAAATTTGACTTAAATTTAACTAAGTAGTAAGAAGCCTAGGAATTAAATTGAGTTTCACATGGTGTTGCTATGACACTTAAGTTGGTGTTGTCATACCAGTGGTCTCACAACTAGTTTTTCATCAATGCTTCAGCGCAGCAGAATGGAAAGGGAACTAAAGGGACAGAAAGATCCTTCTACCTTCTGAAATTCAACTAAATCTGCCTGAAAGAGGGAAAAGAGTTGCAACTTTTGTGAGCATTATCAGTGTTTCACCCAGTCATAGTAATTGTAAATCATTTAGAATTTGCAAAGAACACCCTTTGGAGAAATACTTGCTATGCACAGAAAAAACTATAGTATCACCAAAGCTCATTTGGCTACCAAATCCTATACCAGCTCTGTGAAGGAGGAACTGGTCTTCTGTAGGAGGGCTTATAGAGTTGATTCATAAATGTGGAAAGTTTCAAGGGAAATTGTCTTCGTACAAACTTGTCCATTTCCTGTCACTGCTTGTAACACCTTTTTGAGAAGTTTGATGGAGGATATTCCCTGGTTCAGTGATGCTGAGATCACTTGGCAAAAAAGAATAAGTAGAATCTTTCTCTGATTGAAGTTAGCATCATTAAATGAGCTGAACAGAATTCATTTTTAATCAATTAAAGCTATGCAAGCTTTTTGAGCTATTGCAGTTTTCAAGTTGATTGACTTACTTAAATTGAGGATATTGTGACTAGAAAAAGACAATAGCTTCACTGTTAGAAACTGTGTGTGTGTGCGTGTGTGTGTGTGTGTGTGTGTGTGTGTGTGTGTGTGAGTCCGTCTTTTCATTCCAGTCAGGAAAATACTATTTCAGTACTGCCCTTTCCTTGGAAATAACTGTTCAAAAGTGAATAAAGCCGTTTCAATTTCTCCACTCTTCACTAAAAATGTAATTTACAACAATACCTTATAAGATGAAAATATCATTCAAAATACTGTTGTTTCAAATACTTGAAAGAGTGTAACTATAATCAGAAAGACTGAACTATTCAAAATACTGTGCAGAAGTATAAAATGTTTATAGCTATTCTGCAAGACTTGATTGTAGCAAAGTTAGACTTGCTTTCCCAGAGGCTATCTTTGCTGTTTACCACATATGAAAAAATGACTTTTAAAATGAAATGTTCAAGTTTTGAAAGAAAACAACTCTGGAGCATGCCTGTCTGCCCAGAAACTTGGGAGACCTCTCAAGTTCAAGGCCAACCTGGACAATTTAGTGAGACCCAGTTTCAATATAAAATTTTTTGAAAGGACTCTGGATGTAGCTTAGTGCTCTCTGGATTCAATTCTCAGGACTTGAAATAAAAAGAAAAGAAGAAGAAAATGAAACTTTTGTGCACCTTAAAAATCCATTTGTCCTTCTAATTTGGGTTCAATTTTACAGTCTTGAGAAGGCTTTGATCAGTCTAATGAGCTCCCAATTTCGTCCTCACTTCATTCCATGTAATTCAAGATAACCATCTGAACAACACTTCTTAAACTGTATTACAGGTTATATACATTGCTGATACATTTCAATACAAATGTATTTATGAAACAAAAGAAAAATGGAAAACATTATCCACATAAAGGTTTTACACAACAATGTACTTTTCTTTACAAGAGCATACTAGAATTAAAATATCTGGAAATTACATAAAAACTCTTGCATTTAAATAACACAAAATTGACAACTATTTTTATACTTAGAAATTTTATCAGCAAAAGACTGAAAAACACAGGAGTAAAGATTAAGTGAATTGAAATTTAGGAAGAGAAAAAAATCTAAATCTAAATCTAAATTAAACCTGAAAAATAAATTCAGTTAAAAGTATACAAGAAAGAAGCTGAACATGGTGGCAAAATCTCAGCAAATGAGATTTTGAAATCTTTGAAATCTCAGCAAATCAGGAGGCTGAGGCAGAAGGATTGCAAGTTTGAGACCAGCCTGGCAAGCAAGATGAGACTCTATCTCAAAAGAATTTTTAAATAAATTACCCTATACACCCCTATTACTACCATACGCAGTCCTTAATTACCTTCAAAGTTAATGAAATGATCCTGTGAAAGAAACAGCTGTACTTCTGTGTTTATTGTAGCACTGTTCACCATAACCAAGAAAAAGAATGGACAGAAAAAAACATGGTACACATACACAGTGGAGTACTATGCAGCCAAGAGAGAAAAATAAAGTCCTTTAATTTGTGAGAATATAGCTGAGGCTGGAAGTCAGTATGCTAAGTACAATAAGCTGGGAACAGAAAGACATGGCCTTACTCATATGTGGAATCTACAATACTTAATTTCACATTAGTTGGCAGTAGAATGATGCTAACCAGACAGTAGCAGGGACAGAGGCTGCTCAGTGGATATTAACCTATACTTACAGGTAGAAGGAAAAAGTTCTGTTATGCTATTGCACCATTGGCTGATTCTGGACAATGACCATGGTGGAGATTCCAGGAAGCTATAAAAAAAGCATTTGAATGTTTTTATCATAAAAAATGATAAGAGCTTGAGGATTGATTTTTAATCTGACTGAAGCATTATATAATGTATACCTATATCAAAATATCACGTTGTATCACATAGCTGTATGCAATTTTTCTTCTCATGTATCTATTTAAAATAAATTTAAAATAAAATAATTAAAAATTCTTAATGAACAGATCAAAGATATGGTAACCAAAGAAGGATTGGAAAGCCTTAAAATCAGACACACAGGAGGCCAATAAGTCAGAACAGAGGAATCAGAAAAAAGTACTCAAAATATTGGTGCCTTATAAAACAGCTAATTTGTTATATATTTATCACAATCCTATTCTTTTATTACGCTTCCTCTGGATGGTACAGGGAAAAGAGTTCCAGCACTAACAGCCACTAACGTTATATCCCATTTAACTCTAGCTCAACTGCACTTTCGAATCTGACCATGAAAGGCATTTAGTAAAGTTGCTTATACAATTCCTTCACTTCCATCCTATATTATACAAACAATAAAGAGAGAAGACCTTGAAACTAAAATAACTACATATACTTGGTATTTTTCGTAAAATTGCTCTCTGAGAACTAAACTGGAAAACTCTGTGCAAACACACAAAACTAAGGCTGTAAACACAATTTGATGTGGATAAGAAATTCGGGCCAAATGAACACTCACACATAATCTCTGGTGATCACTCTGTTATGTCTACTCTAAAAGCAGTGTTACCATTATCAGTTATAATTATCACTCAAAGGCAATGAATTATGTGCCTTATTTTAAATATATCTTATATTGTAGTATAAATGAAACGAATTTATTTTTAAAATGGAGGCTAGAAACAAACGAGGGGGTCTCTTTATTGACAATCCACACATGGAAGAGTTGAATCTGAGCAAAAAACAACATAAGATCTGAGGAATATAAAACTTTGCCAACTTACCGGTAAGTAATGACCTCTGCCTATAATTTTCTAATTCCACATATCTGTTGCTCAATATCTGATTTCCCTTGGTTAAATGACCTCATGTTAAATTTCTGATCTAGTGTGAAGAGAGAATGATAGAAAGCTAGAACAGTTTACTAGACCAAACCTGAAACTTAGTTTCATTTAATATGTATTATATACCTACTATCATGTAATATTTTCATTTAAAATTAATAAATCTGACTGAGAGAAATAAAAACTAATGTTTAGAATTACTTCTGACCAATGTATGAAGGAGAAATCCCTTAGGAATACAGTGAGAATTTGAATACAGTTTCAACAGCACATGGAAATGGGCAAAAGAATATTGGCAGGATAGGAAACAGGTATGTTGAAATTATTGTCAGAGTAGAAAAAAAAAGAGTGAAGAAATTCTGCAGGAAGTGTGGGCCTTTGCTTTGAAAAACAACATAAACTGCATGGAAATCTAGGACATCGGGGAGTGGTTTGGGGGTGGGAAGGGCAAATATCAAAAAACAATGGTTAAAAATTTGGTGAGCAGTGTGGAAGCTCAAACTCCTGAGAACGAAAGCGCCAAAGAGGTTGGATCTGAGAAGGTCCACACCGGACACAAATGAATTGTCAGAAGTAAAATGCAGAGTGGGCTTTGAAAGCAGCAATGGAAAAGTAACTCACACCGTAAAAGGAAAGCCTTTGCAAAAAATAAATTTTGCTAAACAAATATTGCAGAATAGGAGATAGTGAGATAAGTCATTCAAAATTTTGAAAGGAGAAAAAATTACCAACAAGAAATACTATATCCAGTAGAGCTGCCTTGAAGATGTGGAAGCATAAAGACTTTCACAAAGAAAGAAAGGTTGAAGAAATTAGCCATCACTGGTTCTACCTTACAAAAAGTTTAATAAGATTTCTTCAATTTAAAATTAAAAGGCATTAATTAAAAAGTATAAACACGTGAACGTGTAAAATTTACAGGTGAAGATAAAGACATCGTCAAATTCAGAATATTCCAATATGGTAGTCACGGTTCATAAAATACTGACAAGGCCAGTGGAAAAGTTAAAAAACAAACCCTTAAAAACAACTATAAATAAAGATTAGAGTTTTATACTTTACTACTTTTATACTTGAAAAGTCATTTTCAACACTAAGTAGTGAACATTAGATAAAAGAAATTCATCTGAGTCTCATAGTAACCACAGAGAAAACATCTCTAGTTGCACAAAACTAGAAGTGAAGCAAGAAATCGAAGCATGTAACTGA
Organism: Dinomys branickii; assembly: GCA_004027595.1. Lineage (NCBI taxonomy): Eukaryota > Metazoa > Chordata > Mammalia > Rodentia > Dinomyidae > Dinomys > Dinomys branickii. Next base: position 114,597 of record PVLD010004077.1, read on the forward strand.
AAATGTCTCCAAATCACGACGCAGAGACAGTGAGAAAAGAGTAAAGGAGCGGCAATACGACAAGAAACCAATAAACAAAGGAAACGGCCCCGACCTGTCCGTGACTGTACTCAACAAAAATGAATTAAACTCACAAGTGATAGTGTATTATGGCAGAATTCATTTAAAAACGCAAGATCTAAATATTTCCTACCAAGAACCTGCTCATTCTACCTTTACAGACAAACATATGCTAAAACTGAAAGGACAGAAACAGACATCCTCTGTGTTACGGTTTATGTCTAGTTGTTCCACCAAAGCCTGACGCTCTTTTATATGAGGTTTTTTCAAAGGGAGCTGAACCTAGAGTTTGTGACTGATTCATGGTTCAAAGCTAGAATTAAGGGTGCTGGGATTGAGGGTGGGTGATTGCTAGATCACTGATTGGACTGACACTGTCCTAAACCCAGTAGACTGCGTGAAATATAAGAGATAAACAGAGGCTTGTTTCTTCTCCTTTCTTGTTGCTTTTGCTGTCTTCTGACCATCATGAATTGCTGTCCTCTGTGAAGCCACCCTATCTTAAAGCCAGCCAATTATGAACTGAAACCTCTACGAACTGTGAGCTAAATAAACCTTTCCTCCTCTAACCTTGGGTGTTGGGTATTTTGTCCTAGCAACAAGAGATGTCTGCATTCCCATGTCTGTTGCAGTAATATTCTTAACATCAGAGATGTGGATACAGCCATATGCCTTTCAGTAGATGGATGAATAAAAAAAAATGTACTAAACACACATACACATACACATACACGTGCACAAGTGTTGGCCTTCTCAAAACTGCATGAGACAATTCTCTAATAATAAGTATGCATTCTGTTTTACAATAGACATAGAGTTTTATTTTTCTGTGAAATCCACAGAACTATAGTAATTTCACCTTATTATAACTAACAAATATTCACCCAACCACATTTTGGATATAACTCCTCTGTTATTAAGTGTAGGCTGTGCATAGCAGCTTTCTTATAAACATTATACCAGGATAAAGGAAGATAAAAAGAGTAGTTTTATAATAGGAAAATCTGACGACCCTGGAGAGGTGATCAATAGTCAAAAATCATTTTGATAACATATACCCCTGATATTATGAGATAAAATAGCATTTTACTTCTGTGGCATTCCTCTACACAACCCACAACCCCAATAAAATAATTAGAAAATGTATTTTAATAGAGGGACATCTTATAATATACCAGAGCAGTATTCCTCAAAACTACAGTACCAGGATCATCAAAAAAGGAAAATTCTGCCAGGCATGGTGGTGCACACCTCAAATCACAGCACTCAGGAGGCTGAGGCAGGAGGGTCGTTGTGAGTTTGAGACCAGCCTGGGTTACAAAGTGAGCTCAAGGTCAGCCTGAACTTGATAGTGAGACCCTGTTTCAAAATAACAAAAAAAAAAAAAGAGGAAAATTCTGAAAAACTACCACAACGAAAAGGAACCTAAGAGACATGACTATTTAATGGAATAGGGTAGACTGGATGAGATTTTAGAACAGAAAAAGAGGGAGTAGCTAAAAATTAAGTTCACTATAGCAATGCACTTGTTTATAAAAGATGTTAATAACAGCAGACATTCTATGCGGTGAGGGTTATACAGACAACTAGAGAATTGTCTCATGCAATTTTGAGAACATTTGTGTGTGTGTGTGTGTGTGTGTGTAGGTGTGTAGGTGTGTGTGTGTGTAGGTGTGTATGTGTAGGTGTGTGTGTGTGTAGGTGTGTGTAGGTATGTGTGTGTGTAGGTGTGTGTGTGCATGTAGGTGTGTGTGTGTGTTTAGTACATTGCCTCTTATTCATCGATCTACTGAAAGACACAGGGTTGTATCCATATCTTTACATATTATCTCCTTAATTTTTCTGTAAGTATGCAAGCAGCCTTCAACATAACATATTTAAATTTAAGTTAATTCAAAGCTCTGCTCCTTCCTGAGTCTCCTGTCTGCTACCTGCTTTCATCACATGTTGGCTTTCTAAGCCTCCAAACTCCATGAGACAATTCCTTAATAATAAACAAATCATTCTCTTATGTCGTACAATAGACACACACAGTTTTATTTTTCTGGAAAATCCACAGGAATACAATAATTTCACTTTACTTGTAACAACTAAATACTCCACACAACCAGCTATGGAACATAACCCCTCAGTCCTTCAGTGTAGCCTGTGCATAACAGTTTTCTTCTACAGGTTGTACTGGGATGTGGGGAAATAAAAAGAATAATTTTACAATGGAGATACCTGACAAACACTACCCCAGAGAGGAGATAAATAGTCAAAAATTATAATATATGCCCCTGATATCCTGAGGTAAAATAGCATCTTACGTCAGGGATCTTCCTCTAAACAACTGATAAACCCAATATTATCACTAGAAAAATTAATATTTTAATAGAAGGCAAAGAGGAACCTAAGAGATCTGACTACTTAATGAAAGAGGGTAGCCCGGAAGGGATTTTAGTACAGAAAATAAGTCTAGGTGAAAACTAAGAAAACCCAAGTATGTCAAAAACTTAACTGATGCTACATCAAAATTGATTCATTAGTTGTAACAAACGCATTTGTTTGTAAAAGATGTTAACAATAGCACACATTCTATGCAGTGACGGGTTATACAGAATCATTACATATCATCTCTCTAATTTTTCTGTGAATACGAAATCATCCTTAAGCATAACATTCGTATAAAATTCAATTTTTTCCTACTCATAAGAACATAGTTATCATCACAATTGTTATTTAATGGTTTTGATGTAGGAAAAAGAGCAGCACAGAGAGAAAGTTCAGAAGGAAGCAAAGGCTGAAGACATCCACAAAGCACAGCCTGAGAACCTGGGGCGAGGATGAGCTAGCTGACTGAGTAACTCCGGGTTCCCTTAGAGAATGGAAAATTCTCAAAAAGAACCCAGCATTGACCAATAGCACATTTTTCTCTTCTTTTTTTCTCTTAACTCCGTCCCAGTGGCTCTTGCTGATCAGTCCACCAACACGCTCCTGACTCTTCCAGGTTATATGTAACTCGCTTCTCTTTCCAGAAACTGAATTTTCTCTGTCATTTTACCCATAGTTTTAACCCGGCCTCACCACATTCTACTGCCGCTAAACCCATCCTCGAAATGGATCTTCACTAACATTCCAGGGTCACTTATTACTCACCTTGCTGGACTTTTTGTAGCACTTGACCTAGTTCTTTCCCTTAACATTTTGGACTCTGTGCCTTCCTCCTTGGCCTCCCCTTTCGTGCTGCTGCTCCTCATACTCAGCATAAGCTCCTCTTCTTCCATCCAGCTCTGCTAGAATGGAACATTTCCTAGTTTCATTCTTACATCTGCTTCTCATACTATTATGTTGTTTCCATGTGATACAATGTAGTCTCACAGCATTACTTGCTGCTGTGTGTGAATAACTGTAAAAGTCAGACGTCTCTCCTGAAGTCCATACGATATGTCACTAGACATGTACACTTGAGGTTCCACTCCAAATGGCGTGGTCCTCCTTTTGAAAACTGAAGGGAAAACCAAATTCATTTCATAAGTACTAATAAACTTGGCTCTTATTTCTTCTTACCTGAATGACTAACATTATACACATTTAGAACAATATGAAAATAGGACTAGAAGAAAATGATGTTCATGTTAAAAACTTTACATAACTCATTAAAACAAATTTCTACCATTGAGAATAATTGTTGTTAATGTTTTCAATATATTCTTTAAGTGATTTGTAAAGTATATATACAGGAACATTTTTCTCAGTACAATTTTCTTCTATATCATATACATTTTTTTTCTCCGCACCGTGTTTTGCTAATTAACACTTTATTATGGTTATGTAGTACTTCATTGTAGTTTAACATTTCCAGTGTTAGAGACTTAATGCTGAAGCAAATAATCATACTTCAAATACTCAGAAGTAGGTCAGTCTTCTCAGTCATCCCCTGTGGTTAGAACGCCTTGTCTCAGCTAGGGGTAAAGCTCAGTGGCAGAGAACTCTACTGTGTGGGAGGACCTGAGCTTGACCCTCCACAGAGGATGACATGGCGGAAGAGACTGCGTTTTGTTTCCTTAGAATTCCATTGTAGAAATCACTTACATTTAGATGAACTCACTCCTTACCCCCTGCCCTCTTAGTGGGCTAGAAACCCATAAAAAACAGGAACAATATGTTGTCTGGGAAGCCCAACAGAGAGGACAAACCGTGGGGAAAGCGGAAAGTTAAGTGTAGCCTGAGTAACTGTCACTGGGAGATGTCAGTGTTGTGACTGGGAGGCCCTAAGCTTTGTGGGCTCCTGTACATTTCCAAGAATAAGGTAACGTGCTTCCCACAGCAACTTGTGTTACCGTGAACACCCCAGGCGGACAAAGCCCCAGGGCCGATGTTTTCTGATTCCACTTTGCATTGTCATCTCCTGGCTAAATGAACCTTGTTCGTTCCGATTTCTGCACCACATGAGCGTTTCCCCACTGGTCTGCCGAAACGAGGGGACACCGTGCTTCAATATCCAAGAACCAAAGCGATGGAGAGCTCTCTGGTACAGTTATGCTGTACTCTCGTGTGTGTGTGTGTGTGTGTGTGTAACTCCTCATACAATGCGATTTCATTTTTTGTAAAAATACTGATACATATAGATGTGGCATATAAAATAAAAATAAACTTCATTTTCTACAAGTGCTAATAGCACAGACATGATTCTCTTCATGACTTTTTCCTTTCACACTGTACAACACTACAGCCCCTTATTGCCTGTGTACAGACACTCAGCCTGCCCATGTCCCTGTGTTTCTCAAACACAGCCACTCAGAGAAGCAGCAGCAATTAACCTTATTTTCATCCTACAAAACTCCTCTTCATTATTTTCTTCACCTTCACCAGAAAACCTTTTGTTTTTCTTTTTTTACCTGCAGGACAGAAGTTTGAGTTAGTGCCTGAGGACTCCAGTATATTTTTGAAGCTTACTTTGGCATATATGTTTTCTGGGACCATGTTGAAGCAAAACCTTTCTTCAGAAAATGTTTCGGTGTTCTTTAAAGCTCAAATAAGAACCACAGGTGGTGGTAAATGTTTCAGTCACTCAGCCAGACAAGAGCAGAGGCACTTTAGCAGGTATCCAGAGAAGTAGCTTCTGAGAACTGAACAGCACAATACACAGGCACTCAGCACACACACAAAGCTCCGGCTGCTAGGCCCAGCACAGTGGGAACTACAAGTATGTTAATATGAGGAGGAACCCAATGATGCAGGAAAAAATACAAAGGGCAAGAGGAGCCAAGCACCTAGAGAAGTTTTTCTTGACAATTGTAGTATTGAACTTAGAGCAAAAATAAAATTTGCTTACTTCTAACTGTAAGTATAATTACTTGAAGCAACCATGCTCAACAAACACTTCCTATCACGTTCGTCTCACATGTTGGCAGACCAGGAAACTTCTTGGTACCACACTGCCACAAAACTCAGATGTTAACACCTTGACCACTTTCAAAACATAGATTCCTCTAGCGTGGTGGGGACGTAAATTGAAATCTTGTCTTTCTGAAGCGGCTTCTTTGTGCTCCATGCTTTCCTGGTTTTGTGAAAAACTCCATCATAAATATCTACTCACAATACTTCTGGTCACTTACAGAACTTGAAGCAGCTCTCTTATTTAGAAATTGGGAGGAGAAGACCATCATTTTTTTTTTTTTTTTTTTGCGGTAATGGGGATCAAACTCTGGACCTTCTGCTTGCCAGGCAGGCGCTTATTCCACTGAGCTATATCCCCAGCTCAGAGAAGACCATCTTTAGCCCACATTTCTTTTTTCTCTTTTTACTATTTTCTTTTTGGTACTGGGAATCGAACTCAGGGCCTTGCACTCACCAGGCAGTTGCTGCCCCGCTGAACTACATCGCTGGCCCTAGCCCACATTTCTTTATCTTTTTAGTAGCCACATCACTGCAACACTCAGCTCACTCAGCTTCTTAAATAGCTTAATCAAATAGAATAACAATACAGAAAAGCATGAAAGCATTGAGTACTAGGTATGAATTTTTCCCCAAAGGTCAAGGGAAAAAGCTGTAAAATTTAAATCTTTCCTTTGTGACATTTTCATAGACCTGCTCCTAATTCATGCCATATTCTCTGCCCTCAGCTCTTTGCAAATGGTTTCTATTCTACAATCTTCCCTACCTAACTTGCCCCTTATCAGCATAACATATACATACACACGCAAACACACAAGTGTGCATGTGTGCCTGTGTGCCTTTATTTTCATGTCTCCATACTTAAAGTACTTAAAACCATGACTCACACTAATATCTACAATACCATATCATAGGTTTCAAGTTAGTTTTCTCTCAATTTCTACATTTCTAACCCCTGTCTCTGTGATGGTAGTAATCTTTTGAGTCATTCTCCGTAACTTACTCAGTTGAATGGCCTTCTAGACGTTATCAATCTCCCAACTTTGGTGCCATTTGTCCCCCACAAAGACCTCCCTCTCTTCCTGCTTGGGCTCTGCTCCCCAGTCCAAGCTCCTACCCCTGAACTGACACTTTCTTCACTCTGCTTGAGGTTCCACACAGGGCCAGCCAATACCCGCAAGGTCCTCACCACACTGTGGTTCCGACTCTCTGTGCTGAGTTGCTCTCCACAGAGCAGCCTCTGTTCTCCACTTGTGCTTCCCTACTGATGCCAATCCCACTGCCACCAGTCAGCCTTCCTGAGCTCTGACAGAAAAGGTCACCCCCTGGGTAGAGGCCCTTCAGAGCCTACAGAATGGGATAAAGCATTTGATAACTCATTTTTAGAGGATCACTCTCCATACATATGAGGAGCTCAAAACTCAATAATGACAAAAATTCAATCAACATGAACAGATCTGAATAGACTTTTCTTGAAAGAAGAAATATAAGCGAACCACGTATGTATGAAAACATTTTGCAATACCACTAACCATCAGGGAAAAGACACAATGAGATTTAGCCTCAGCCCAGTCAGAAACTGAAAGGGACTAAGCGAGTAAGGAGGGCCGGTGAAGGAGCAGGGGTAAGGGAGGACTGGCACTGTTCACGGGGGTGTAAATCAGCACAGCCATAAAAAAGAGCTATAATGATTCCGCAAACCCCTAAAAGTAGATCCACCTTATGATTCTGCTATTCCACTGCTGGGTTAAAAGGAAAATAAAATCAACATATCAAATATATATCTGTACTCTTAGGTTTGTTGCTGCGCTATTCACAGTAGCCAAGATATGGACTCAACAAAAGTCCTCACAGGACACGGTGAATAATAGAAAAGGTATGGCACATATACACAGTGGGACGTTACTCAGCCCTGTAGCAGAGTGAAAGCCTGTCATTTACAGCAGTATGAGAACTGGAGGACATTATGCTAAGCATGATAAACCAGGCACAGAAAGAAAAACACTGCATCTTCTCATGTATGTGTGGTAGCTGCCAAGTTGATCTCAAAGAATTAGAGGGCATAAAATACAGTCACTAGAGCCTAGTAGGGGCATGGGCAGGAAGAGGTGAGAGAAGGTGGTTAGGGGGCTCCTATGGCACCATAAGATAGCTGTGGTGGACAATTAATTACTTCCTAAGGGCTAGAGAGTGGAATTTTAGTGTCTACAAGAGAAGAAATAATGACTATTTGAAGGAAAGGACATGCAAATTTCCCTGACCTAATCATTACACATTGTGTACACTTAGTGAGGTACAACACCCTCACCCCATTCTTATACACAATTATTGTGTGTCAACGAAGAGCAAATTTTTAATCAATAGGTAAAACTTCACTGGATCCCAGTTAAAAAGAACAGATATAATAAGCATTTTGAGGACAACTGAGGCAATTTGAATACACACAAGGTAGCACATAAAATTTGAAAATATTAAGATTAAAACAGTGATAATAACATTTTGATTTTGTGGAGAAATAACAATTTTTGAAGATGCATACTGAAGTATTTAAAGTGTGAAATGTATTACATGAAATGTAATGTGAAGTGGTCCAGCAAATACTACAGTATGTATATGTGCATATGTATATAAAATGGAAAATTTCTTAAAATAGTTGTTAAATTAGATCTAGTCATTAAAGACAAACTCACAGTCTATAAATTAAAAACAAACATATACCAAATAACATATTCCAACAGATATACTAGGGGCACAAGTGAGAAAAAATAGAAAGGTTTAAAAATAACAGGAAAATAAGTAATGTTTTAAATAATTAATGAAAAATATAAAAGCAAAGCCAGGGTAAACAAACTCAGAGAATAGGAACATTTGACGAAAAATCAAGAAAATTCTAGAAATGGTCATTGAAATTAAAACTCACTGACTGGAGGGGAAAGGAAGGGGAAAGGAAGACAGGGAAAGGAGAACTAGAAAAATTTGGATTAACAGATTTCAGACTGTGTTGTGATATCATAATTAAGATAATTTATATGGTTAAATATACACAAAAGATCAATGGAATGACATAGAATAAATTCAGAAACTGATTCACGTGTACTTGGGTATTTATGGTACTTTTAAAGTTCTGTTTAAGAAATGCTGTGAAAAATATTGCAATTTGGTATTTCTTTTTGAGGAAAATATTGGATCTACACCCTGACTTTAACAGGCTACACAAAAAAGTTCTAGATGAATTAAAGGCTTGTATTTATTACAAAGTGCAAAATGCACTCAATAAAACATGTAAAATGTGGAAATGGGAGCTAATCTTAATCATAAGAAATATCAGGAATTTTCATAGAAAGAAACTAAGAAAACAGACATAAAAAATAAAAACTTCTTTCTGACAAACAGCACAAAGGTCAAGACAAATGATAATTTGGAAGAAATTGTTTAACTGCAATAGGATTAATATACAAAATATGTTTATAAGATGCCATAAATCAAACAGAAAAGTGATGCAGCAGAAGGAACAAGAAATTCATAAGACAAAAAAGATAGTAAATATACAAAAGATGACAACTTTAATGAGAGATGAACATAAGATATTTCCTTATCCAACATATAGAGTAAATAATTTAAAATAAACTGTTGACAAAGTAAAAGGAGGAACATTCTCGGGACTTACAACATGCACATAATTAGCCAGAAGATAAAGAAGCAAAAATTACCAAACTTTAAAATGTTCAACACCTGCAAGTACTTTAATCACTTAATTATTGTTATAATAATTCTATGAAGTAGGTACGATTGTCATCATTTTGCATATGAGGAAACAGAGGCAAGCACAGGTTAAATAATTCGTTGAATGTCTAAAAGTTACTGACAAACCAACGTGTTGTGCAAAGGCGATGCCTATTTTCACAGCCATGCTCTTGACCCCTACCCTTTCCTAATTGTTGATTATCTATTATGGGTGGAGCAGGAACACAGAGGGTGACATTACCAAGAACATTCATGCATAACGAATGTCTGAAGACCATATTATCCTGTACTGCACTTGCTGCCTGCCCAAACAGCTATTCTTTATTCCCTTTCTTTTTTTTATTTTCAAAAGAATAAAAAATAAGAAAAAAATAAAAATGATACAGAATTTCAAAACAAGATGATAGAAAATTAGCAATGGTTGTAATATTGTAAAATTGTTATCTGCAAAGTAGTTGTTCAGATTACCAGATATAGGCATGCAAAATGGTCAAACAGTTAGGCATTAACTGTTCCATTCATGAAACCGATAGAAATTAGTAGTACAATTACCTCAGGTGTCTTAGCTATTTCCTTCCTTCTTTCTTTTTTGCTCCTTTCCCTCATCCCAGTTGTCCTTTTCTTCTGAGTAGTTTCTTTCTCTTTCCCGGTATCTATTATACTTTTTGGATTTTATTTACACTTTCAGTTTCTTACACTGGGGAGACAATACAACGTTTACACATGTGAGTCCGATTCATTTCACTTATGAATATGGTCTCCAGTTGCATCCATTTACCTATAAAAGCCTCAGGTTTATATCTCTTTATAGCTAAGTAATATTCCGGTGTATAAAAATACCACTTTTGGGGGCTGGGTATATAGCTCAGTGAAATAAGCGCCTGCCTAGCAAGCGCAGGGTCCTGAGTTCGATCCCCAGTACCGCCAAAAGAAAAAAAAATACCACTTTTTTATCCATTCCTCAGCTGATGGGTGTTTGGTGTGTTTTCAAAATTTAGCTATTACGAACCATGCTGCTATAAACACAGGTGCACATATATCACTGTGCTATGATGTTTTTCATTTTTCTGAAAAATAATTGGAAGGGGAGTAGCTGGGTCAAATGGGACCTGTAGTCCAAGTTTTGTGAGTAATCTCCACACTGATTTCCACAATGTTTGTACCAGTCTACACTCCCATTAACAGTGGAGAAGGGCTCCTTTTTCCCCACAGCCTCACCACCATTTGTTATTGGTTGATTTTTTGAAGACCAAACAGCTGTTTTTCTATGCTTTCAACAAACCTTGGGTAAGGTATAGGCTCAGACTCCATAGATAAATGTCTGCACAGCCTTTATTTCTTTCTTAGTGATTCCTACAAGGGAGCGGAAATTGTAGAGGGACTCTGCCCCTTCGTGGCCCCACACCAACATGCAGCTAGATGCAGAATCTCCACACACTCCATGAAATTTTGTTCCTGCTGCTGGCACAGTGCAGAACACATAAAAGAATAAAGGACATACTGAATAGCAAACAAAAAGTCAACAGCAGGCTTTAACAATGTATTGTGTAACTGAGGGGATGATGCTACCATTAGATTAATGGGACAAAGCATGAAATACTGGCACAATCATTTTACCAGCAGCTGAGCAGCAGGAAATACAGTACACTAGAGCTTTTAAAAATATGTGCCCTCACCCTATCTTATCCTGGTGATGGAACTCTTCTCCAGCTTGACTATGATGCCAGATTCATGAAACTACACACAACAGAGTTGAATAACATTAAAGCACTGTATGCACAGGCACACCGATACCGACATGTTCAATTTCATGCATCTCTCATTAGATGATTGCTGTAGGACCACTACCTTGGTCCACTCCCTCTAATTTGTCCAGAGTTTGCGCCTTCAGGTATTCACGACTTGACCCCATAGGACTACAAGCAGTTCAGCCAGTATACCTCAGGAATCAAACATAAAGGCTTTTCAAAGCTTATGAACCTCCACACTATTTCCATCTTTCTACTGACACAGCTCACATCTGGAACATCTATGACTTCCAATTGCTGTAAAGGACATCAATCATTTCATAACTTTCTTCTCAGCAATAACAAGCATGACTGATAATTCCATCCTAAAGACCATAGTCTTCTTCTTTGGTTCTATGACACTAAATCTATTTTGTGCTCTGATATTCCGAGGGCTCCACGCATTACATATGTCTCTTACCAGATATTTGTTGAGTGACATGTAGATGACAGAAATGTTACTATGGACTTACCCTTAAATGCAAATCCATCATCAGAAGTGTTATGTGAAGGAATGGACTTCCCTACTTTTGTGTATGAAGTTAGTTCCTTCGCTCAAGAGGCCTCAAAGAGATGCCTGGTCTTTCTTTCGCTATGAGGATGAATCCTTCTTTCCTTTAGCCTTCAGTCCATATACAGATGCCAGGAGCAGATGTCTATGAGGAACAGTCCCTCACCAGACACCGAATAGGGTAATTCGATCAAGCTTGTCTTCCTATGCCCCAACAATGTGAGGAACACATTTCTGTGTTTGAAAAGTCACTCAGGCTAAAGCGTTTTGTTTTTATAGCTGGAGCCGGCCCATACAAAAGTTCATACCAAGAGTGGGGTGTGTCAATAGGACTCAAAGACGTAGGAGCAGTTTTGGAATTACATAGTGACTAAGAGAACTTGGAAGTAGAAGCACGAAAAAGCCAACTGTGCCAACACTCTTCCTGGCAGTTATGATGAGGACTGAGAAGCAGAGCAAGCTGCAGGCAAAGCTTTAGTGTACGTGGAGGTTAATTATGAAGCCAGGATCAGAATATCAGCAAAAATAGAAGCAGTACAAGCCAATACAGTGAGCAGCAAGGCGCCAGTGAAGAACAGGCAGCTGGGAAGCTGCAGCAAATATCTTTCTTGATAAAACCTGGTGAATAATTTGGCTGCATGGAGTTTCTGTTTCCATGTTTTGTACAGACAGAACACAAGAGCAGTGAAAAATATTAGATGCTGCGTGCTTGTGAGATGAGTGCTGGGGGCATGTTTGCCTTCTACTGTATATTTGTAGCTAAGGGAGTAAGGGAGAAAACAAGAACATATCTGTACACTATTGAAATTTAACTTTGTGTGATGCTCAACCCACTATTTGGGGAAATAATGAAATAAGTCTTTATCATGCATGAAAGAAATTTTAAAAATACAAAATATTTTCTGATTAGCATCTAGCTTATAATAAATTTCCAGAAAAGCTGAAGATAAAAATTGCCTTCATCAGGATGCACTGAGAGCTGTATAGTTATGCCCTGCCTTTTGTACAAACTGAGATGCTCACATGCTTCCCTTTAGAGCAGACAACGTGCTGTGCATAACGTAGTTGCGCATTATCTTTGCGGTTGCTTTGAGTTTTATGTTTTGTTATTTAAAATTGTAGTTAAAATTTCTCAGTATGGTACAGTAGATATACTGCAAGGAACATGCTAAAGTGAATAAGTGACTTTTTGTGCTGACCCACTCAGTGCTGCTCAGAAATCAATTGGCTTCGCACTTTCTCATATCCTTAGGTGCATTTAGATTGTCAGAGTTAACCTTCTGCGTTTAAAAAGAATAAAAAATAAAACACATGTATATATTTAAAAAATGAGGTTTCTCTTACAGGAAAACAGCAGCCACGTGCTTATTTCCCATGCTACTGTAGCAAACCAAGGCATTGATGAGAGGGCATGCAAACTGTGCTTCAATTTACAGTGTTTATCGGAGCACTTAATAAAATGTAAGGCTGGTATTTATTTGAAGTTGTACAGTATAACTTAATTCACATCTGTTGGACTAGAAAATATATTCTGTTGAGTATTTAAAAGGCTGTACATGTTTTCTTTCATGGTTAGATTCTTTGTACTTTTTCATGTTCAGTACATCAATAAACGAAGTTGAAAGGAAAAAAGAAAACAAATAATTATAGAACTTATCATTTAAAGGAAAGAAGGACTTCAAGAGTTGGAAAACTTTCAACCTATGAAGAATAGGAAAGAATGGGAACAATGGTTACGGGCCATGGACAAAGTGTTTTGTAAAGAGATTAGTGTGGAGAGAAGGGATGCAGGTGTTCTTCAGGAGGACAATGAGAAAACGACTCCGAAGACATCGCAGAGATCTTCTGTACTGAGAGTCCTGGGTCACACCTTCAGTGTGAGCATCCTGAGGGCCTGATGGTTTTGGAAGATGGTTCCCACTCCCCTGTGAGACCTCGTAGCTTCTTGTCCAGGGCCAATGGAGTTCTTGCTTCAGGTCTTCTGGGGCAGCATATATTAATTAGAGAGATGGGAAGGTAGAGATATTGAAAAATTCAAAATACATGCATTTTTAAAAATAATGACATTTTGGTACTGATAATCCAGACAAGTAGAACAACTACAGGGAAGAAAGAGGTTGTTATTCAGTTCCTTCTCAGATTTCAGGGCTTCTGTCAGCATCTGGGAAGCGTTACGTCTTGAATCTCTTGTAAGGGCATTAAAAACAGAATCAAAAGAGTGTCAAATGTTTAGTAGGACATCAAGGACCAGAGAGGAGAAACTTGCACAGATGGCCTGAGAACACTCATTTGGCTGGTCTGCAATAAACAAATGGGGTTTGGAGTCACTGTCAGGAAGTACCAGTTTCTGTCTGTCCAGCCTTCTTGTAACAAGCTGATGTTCTTTCAGTAAATGTAGATTTCACTGAGTCTATGATATGAACCTTCTGTCAACTAATCACCCAGGCACTTAGCTAGGGCTGAAACTCATCAGAGGCAGCAAAAAGACTTCACATAAGGATTTGCTGAAAGAGTTCATCTCTACTCACACTGAAGACTGCCAAAAAGTAGAATCGGAAAAAGATATTTCTCCATGTGCCAGTACCATATTTTCTCCTTTCCCCAGGAATTCAGGATTCAGCTAGCAGACAGTTACTTGGCGAAGAGGATAACAGGAGGGTATGAGAGTCCCTCTTCTAACTGCTCTCATGAAATTCCTCAGAGGAAACGTCACTCAAACTCCAATTACAAAAAGCGTCAGCCTTACCAAGTGGGGAAAGGACTCCAGACTCAGGAGCCATGAGAAGAATTTGCAGGGATTTCTACTACAAACATGGGAGTAAGATTCTTAATCTCTAGGAAAGCTGATTCTTATTGAAAATAACCTATTTTCCCTCTGTTGGTAATTGCCACAGAGTGAAATCCTGTCCTGATAGAAAGGAGTGGGGACAGCTTTACAGTTGGAGTCCACTTCTAGCAGGAATCTCCTGATGGGTTTGGACTATGAGGCCGTTGTTGCACATAAGATCTTCCCTGGTGCCTCAAGGATTGTCAGGGAAAAAAGACGTGGCTCCCCTTCACCGCTCACAGCATGCTAAACCACAGATACTGACGTAGGAGAGTAGTTTGTAAGCAGGTACACTCTGCAAAGGACAAGAAAGAAGGTAAAGCCATAGAGCGATCCCAGTGTAAAGACGCTTCAGCCCTCAATAAGCACAACCTCTTATTTCTTCCAACCATAATCACTGTGGTTTCTTAAACACTTACAACCGTACTGACAATAGCTTGCTAATATCTATAAATGTAAGTTAGGAACCTGGAAGTTTACTGTTTTACATAAAGACCGCGTCTTATTTTTAGCAGATGTGCTAGACACACCTTAAAAAACTAAAGTCTGCGCAGCAGAAATCATTGTGAGAGGGAGAGGCAGGGCTTAGGGCTCTGCTTATTCATGGACCTTTTCAATCCAATTTTGTTTGGTTTGGCATAACGTCTTGGAAGTATTCTGCATGGGAGAGAAAACATGGGTTTATTAACTTTTCAGAAAAAAAACTTAAAAAGGAGAAATAATCTCTAGGAATATATTTGTATGAAGGAAAGGGGAAATAGCATATTAAAAGGTCTCTATAAATCATGAGTTTTAAAAAACAAATTAATCAAGGGAAGACTTTTCTCACCTCTTAATATCTCAGGAACGTTCTGCCTTCACCATTATTAACGAGGAACTTGTTCTCTGATCCGCATTCCCTCTCACATTCTAAGATACATCAACAACGGAGAAGCAGTGGGACGCAGGCTGTAGGTCTGACGGCCTTCAAAACCCAGAGGACTTTACAGCAGCCTGGCCCTGGGCTCACTCCCTGTATCTGCAAGAGCATAACAATAATGAGCCCCAGGTAGAAAGACAGCCTTGACGTGTAAACGGCGCAAAGCTCCCTGTTCCCGGCGCCTCTTGCTGTACTCTGCGTTCACCACGTGCTGCTAGACCAGTACCAGCGAGAGAGAGCTGCCGTTAGCGGAGCAGCGCCTACGCAAGCGGCTTCGTGCGATGTAGTCTGACGGTGCAGTTGTTGGGAACAAGCCCCAGACTCAGTTTGTTGGTGCCGGTAATGAAGCCCTCAGACACCGAGAAATCTCAGCAAGCTTTTTACTTCCGCAGATGAACGTGCGCACACTCTAGCATGACGTGGCAGGCACACAAGGGGGCAGCAGAGGCTCCCTTTCGATCCCGACGGGGTGAGAAGCAGCCGACCTTTAGCCCCACTGTCTGGGTTGCAGGTTCAGAGTTGATCCTGAAAGTGGAAAGTTTCCTTTCCTCGTGATGTACATGAGAGCCCTTAAAGCCTGGTGACCAACTTTTTCACTTCCTCTGTGAGGTCATCCCTGGAGACACTTCCTCCCTAGTATTAGGTAAGGATCAATTCATCTTCAGTCAACTTTTCCTTCCTTCTTTTCTTCAGGCGTTTTAAAAATTGTCAACTGCAGCACTAATGCTTTTCAATAAAAATCTTCTCTCCCTGGCTTAACAAAATCTTCACATACATGATGTATTTTCCAAGTAATCTTTTATGATTGTATACCAAATGTTTTTGCACTGCTTTATTTGATTGCCAGCAACCAATAATACATCCTCTTGCTCATTAACAGCAAAAAAAAAAAAAAAAAAAAAAGTCTCAAGTAGATTGAGAAATATTTCAACGAAGTACAAACGGAGCACACTAAGACTTTGTGAGAAATTGCTAAAGCTTTTTGGAGGAAGGTGTACTTCAGTATTTTCAGAATGGCTATGTCATAGAAAAGAAAGGGTAAGAGTTAACATCCTCACATTTGTCTTATTAAAGTAGAAGGGTACAGTGGAGTAAAAGAGTAGAGGTGTCCTCACGCCTTTCTCTCATCTACTCCCTTCTTTTTTTATTTTTTTTATTTTTTTTATTTTTTTATTTTAGAAACATAAAAGTACAAAAACGTATTGACAAACAGACACCCATTATCATAGAAAATAGTACAATCACAACTAATCTATAGACAAGGTGATATGGTCTCAACAGTAGTTGTTGCTTTATCCATTGATATCTTCGAATTGTAGATGTATGGACCCATATACAGACATGCAAATTTAGTCA
>PVLD010004078.1:0-131057 GCA_004027595.1 Dinomys branickii
TCCAGTGCAAATTCCCTACTATCTTATCTATAATTTGGTATTTCCTTTAATGTTTTTGTGTTAACTAATGTGAAGATAACTATGTAAAACAACATCCAGTTCTAATTCCCTACTATATTCTGTATAACTTTGTATTTTCTGTATTGTTTATGGCTTTTCTGGTTCATATGTCTCCATTCTTTTGTCTTTAAAATAAAATAAAATAAAATAAAATAAAATAAAATAAAAAAACAATGTCATGGAAAAGTTCCCCTGCCATCTTCTAACAGTTTCACAGTTCAGGGTCTTACACTTAAGTCTTTAGAGGGTATCAGACGATTTCACAGTCATTCTTCCACAAGTGGATATGCAGTTTTTCCAACACCATTTATTGAAAAGATTGTCTTTCTCCCTTGTGTGCTCTTGGTTCCTTGGTCATAGATATGTATTGTTTCTGGAAGTTTCATCTTATTCCCTTGGTTAAAATGTCTATCTTTATGCCACTATCATTTTTTTATTACTATAGCTCTGTAATATATTTCAAAATTCAGTAGTGCAATGTTTCCTGTTTGTGTTTTTTGTTTGTTTGTTTTTGGTTCCATACAAACTTTAAGATTCTTTTTCTATTTCTGTGACAAATGACTTTTGAACTGTATTAAACCTACAGATTTTTTTATTATAGACATTTAGACAAAACTGACTCTTCCAGTCTGTGAACATAGGGCTTCATTCCACTTATTTGCATTATATCCAATTTCTTTCATCAATGTTTTATAGTTTTCAGTGTAGAGATTATTCACTTCCTCGCTTAAATTTACTCCTAAGTATTTTATTTATTTTTAATGCTAATGTAAATGAGATTTTCTAGGATTTTTTTTGTCTATTTTGAGACAGGGCCTCGCTATACAGTTCAGGCTGGCCTTGAGCTCACTTTTTAGCCCAGGCTGGCCTCAAACTCATAACGATCCTCCTCCTTCAGCCTCCTGAGTGCTGGGATTATAGGTATGTGCCCCCACACCTGGCTCTAATTTCTTTTTCTGATAGTCGCTGTTAATATATAGAAATCTTGCCAATTTCAGGGGGCGTTGGCATTTTGTCTTGCAGCTGTGCTAATCTGTTTATTGGCTCTAACCATTATTTTGGTGCCATCTTTAGAGATTTCTATGTATAAGATAAGGTCATCAGCAAGGATAATTTTACTTTTTCTGTTTCTATTTCAATGCCTTTTATTTCTTTTTCTTGCCTAATTACTCTGGTTAGGACTTCCAGTACCATGGTAAACAGAAGCGACGAGAATGAGCATTCTTGTCTTATTCCTAACCTTAAAGAAACAATTGAAAGGAACAGATTTCAACTTTTCAGCATCGAGTGCACTATTAGCTGTGGAATTACTGTATCTTTACTGTGCTGAGGAATGTTCCTTTGAAATTTAGTTTGTTGAAAGTTTTACCATGAAATGATGTTGGATTTTGCCAAAAGCTTTTTTCACATCTGTTAAGATGATCATATGGTTTTTGTCCTGATTCCATTAAAATGGTGACTCAAACTGATTTGCATATGTTGAGCCATCTTTATTACAGGGTTAAATCACATCTGCTCATAATGAGTGACCCTTTGGCTCCAAGGCAGGGTAGTGTGGCAGAGGGGCAATGGAAGACAACAAAGGCAGTGAGAGAGAGAGGAGAGAGACAAGCCTCTTTTGGTCCCTTATATTGTATCCAGTCTACCAACACCAATCCAATCAGTGGATTTATCCAGTAGTCACCCACCCTTTATCCCAGCTCCCTTAATCCCAGCATCGCACCACCAATCAGTCACACACTGTAGATTCAGCCACATCTGAAAAAACTCTGTGACTGCATAAGGCTTTGGGGGAACATCTAGACACAAACCATAACACCTAGTGAACATCATAGCAACATAATGCACTGTACAGTGTTTATTGTTTATCCTGATGAACACATGACTATCAGCTGTGGCTCACCAGGCTTCCCTGGCACCATGGCAGAATATTATATCCCATATCATTAGCTTATAGAGACCAAACTTCAAGATTTGAAATATGGTTTCTACTGAATGTACGTTGCTTTCTTTCACACCATCATAAAGTTGAAAAATCAAAAACTGAACCATGGTTAAGTCAGAAACAACCTGTATTTTCTGTATGTGTTTGTCAGTGATTCTTGCCTCTGCTTCTCTTGTGTCTTCCTCTAGCTTTCATATCAGCAAAATGTCAGCCTTTTCAAAGGAGTTTGGAAGCTTTTCTTCTTCTTCAGTTTTTAGGAACATTTTGAGAAGAATTGATATTCATTCTTTAGATTGTTGATAGACTTCAACTGCAAAGCCGCCTAGTCCTACATTTCTCTTTGATGGGAAATTTTTGATTATTGAGTCAGTCTCCTTACTCATTTTTTGTCCATTGAAATTTCAAATTGTTTCCTGATTCAGTCTTGATAGTTTACATGTTTCCAGGCATTTATCCATTTCTTCTAGGTTTTCCAATTTTTGGCATATAATTGTTCACACTGGTCTCTTACGATCCTGATTAATTTTGAGTTATTTAGCTATAACATTTCCTCTTTCATTTATGATTTCCTTTATTTGAATTCTCTATTTTTTCTTAGTCTAGCAAAAGGTTTGTCAGATTTATTTTAGCCTTTCAAAAACCATCTCTTAGCATCTTTGATCTTTTCTAGTCTCTTGTTTCTGCTCTGATCTTTTTATTTCTAAACTTGGCTTAGTTTGTTCTTTGTCTAGTTCCTACAGGTTTAATGCTAAGCTGTTTATTTGAGATGCTTTTAGTTGAAGACTTCAATCCATAAACATTCAAAATAATTATTGATAAATAGGGACTTACTAGTGCCATTTTGCTTATTGTGTTCTGGATGTTATATGGTTCCTTTGTTACTTTCTTCCTCTAGTGCTTTCTTTCTGGTTTTATATAAGATGCCTTTGGAATTTTTTTCTCCTCTTTTGTGTATGCATTATAGACTTTTGCATCATAATTACCCTGAGGCTTCCATAAACTATCTGATGCTTATAGCAAGCTATTTTAAACTACTAGCAATTACTTTGTTTGCATAGTCAAAGTCTACATTTTTTACTCTCTGGCCCTTCATGTGTTATGTTTTTCATGTCACAACTTGCATATTTTCATAATTTATTCTTCTTATCAAATTATTATAGTTGTAATTGTTTTAATAATTTTGTTATTTAACCTTTATACTAGATATAATTGATTTTCCCACTACCACTACAGTATTGAAATGTTTTGGATTTGATAATGCAGTTATGTGTACCAGTGAGTTAGGTTTTCCTATTACTAATTAGCACCCTCTTCCTTCAGCTTGAAGGATTCACCATAACGTTTCTTGTGATGATAAACTCTCTCAGTCTGGGGCTGAGAAAGTCTTTATTATTCCTTCAGTGGCAGAAAATAGGAGGATCTCTGGACATTGTATTCTTGGTTGGGAGGTTTTCTCCATCTGGATTTTGAGCAGGTTATCCCATTCCCTTATGGACTGCAGGTTTCTGCAGAAAAAATCCTACTATGGGGTATACTAATTTTTAATTTCCTTTTTTACCCTAAGTATGTAATATAAAGAATATTGAATAATTCTTATTACCAAGCCATCTCCTGACTCCCTTAAAGCCCTTTTCATTCATCCAAGAGTGATTTTCAAATATTGGCATTTTCCTATGTGTCTTGGCATGGAATCACTTAAGAGCCTCCGATCTAAGGGCTTGCTAACCACAAGAAGTTCTTGTTTGATCCACAGAATTTTGTTCCCAACAATCTGGTCCAGTAACTTGATATTATGCATACATGCAGAGATCATTAAATGTGACTTTATACAAGTTATAATGAGAGCTATTTCCACTTGCCCTAAATCAGCAAATTTCCTTTCTTGGTATTAAGGTACTTAAGCAGTTAGCTAATAATGTTACAATTAAAACTGCAGGTGAATGTAGACTAGAACTGACAGAAGTGAAAAATTTATATGGACTTTCCTGCACCATCTTACTCACAGCTTTTTTTGCGGTTGTTTTATTCCTGAACTTCAGAATAAATACCTTTGTCCCCTGGACTGTGTCATAGTCAGTATAGCTATTTCCACAGCTAGGAGATAGTTTGCCTTGTTACAGTCTATATGGTCTAAAATTCATGGCCTTAGGTCCTGCAACCCTCCTGTGCCACCCACAAACATTTTGGTACCTTAGTGTTGGAAAATAATTCAAGTACCCAATAGTATCAACACTCCTATATTAATATCTTGAAAGTCTTACCATAACAAACATCATTTGACTTAGTAGATATGTTCTGGAAAATATTTTTGAAAAACATTTTAAAATTATGTATACTTTGAGAACATTGAGTTTCCCAGTTAGAGAAATGTGAGAATGAATCACTTTTTATGGAAAAGAAAAGAAGTATTACTATAGGTGGAATGTTTATGTTGCTCCAAAATTCACACATAGGAGCCCTAATCCTCAGTGTCATGTGAGAATTAGGATTATTTTAAGTCATATAAACAGAGCCCTTGGAATACAAGTAATGCCTTTAAAAATGAGGAAGTGATGTGAGATCTCCCACCATTGTGTGTGTGTGTGTGTGTGTGTGTGTGAGAGAGAGAGAGAGAGAGAGAGAAAGAGACAGAGAGAGAGAGAGAGAGAGAGAGAGAGAGAGAGAGAGAGAGAGAGATGTGCGAATTGTGTTCCTACCAGAAAACAAATTTGAATCTCCTTGATCTTGAGTATCTTAGTCTCCAAGAATGTTTAAAATAAATGTGTGTTGCCTAGGTCACTCAGTCTGTGGTATTTCTTATGACAAGCCAAACTGACTGTGACAGACAATTCTATGATGAAGATAGCAATTATCTATTATCTTTCTTCTTTATAAATCTAAATGCTTCAAGTGAGAGGATCCATTTGTATAACATTAGGTAGTTTATCATAACATGTTCCTTTTTAATATATACTAGGAATTCATTCCCATTAAAATTAAATTAGTCACAAGGTTGGCTGTTGTAAATCTTTCGAAATTGGTCAAAGATCAGTAATAAAAGTGAGAGACTTCTGTTTTCTGTAACATTCAGTTTAGCATAAGGAAAGCCATAAACTACATGGTAACCTTTCACCTTTTCCAGAGCTTAAGCATAAACAGTTTGCCAACATGAACCATAAATATGCTGTTTCTCTCAACAGTGGATTGCCACAAGGCAGTTTCTTCCACCACATTGTGTTATTTAAAAGTTATCTGCTCTTTTGGCAGCCATTCAAGGCAGTTCTTTGCTTGTAAATCCTCTTTATCTAATGCTATGGTTGAAGCAAAATCTTGGCACAGTTTCAGTGCGTTTGTCTTCTAGCACCAAGGGGGAAAAATTAAGGGCTAGGAGACACTGTGCCGTCAATGGTCAGGAAACAGTGGGAATCTCTGTTGGCTATTCAAGAGGGGAATGCCACTAAGCACCCACAGCGTAAAATAAGATCCCCTCACACAAGAGGCAGCCATGCTACAAAAAAGATCATTTCAAAGCCTGAATGATGGAGTTTCAGAGTAAATACTACCCATTGTGTACTTGACTCCAAGCCTTTAAAATCAGCTTAATTTAGTGAGCTAGGTCCAGAAGGAGCAGTCCTCTAGTCCTTAGACTAGTTTTTACATTGTTTCGACTTTGAACTTGGTTTCCATAATTTGCACTCTAGAGTTATCAGTTTGTTTACTATGGATTGTAAAGTTTAGAAGAAAATGGAACATCTCACTCAAAGAGAGTGGTAACAGACCTCTGAGACAACAGCTCTCTTTGCAATAACATCTCACTCTGTGAAGGACTTCTCCCACCACTAGCATCGCTCTGCATGGAATGTGTAATCCATGCTGCTGGATTAATTGTAGGCACTGCTGTCACAGTGGCCTCAGTATGAAATAATTCCTCTACTTTGGTTTTTTGACAATTGAGTTTGTCTTTATAAAGAAGCTGAACAATCGTGCCTGTCTATGAAAGGACCCCATAAACTGAGAGGAACTGGGTTGATTCAAATACAACCCAGATCAGAGTGGCCAGAATAAACCGTGTTGAATATCATGTGCTTAGAGGACTCCCCAAGAAAGCCATTGTGCTGACTGTAGACAGAATGGGTCTGTGAGTCCCTCTCTTTGGCTGTTATGCTAAGTGGTATGGTAATCCAAAAGCCATAGAACTATTGAAGCCAGGAGCCTGAGTTTGATCTCTCTTGGGCTTTCTTAACCAAATTGAGCCAAAGATTTTGGCTGGATCTGGACTGATTATTACTACAAGAGGAAGTCTGAGCTCAAGTCTTTCCAGTGGCATGTGGTGACTGTCATTCTCATCCTTAGAGAGTTCTCTGCCTGAATTTAGAGAACCCTTCATATTTTAAGGGATAGGACACCCGGTATGGGATCTAGTCACAACACAGCATCATGTTAGGTAAACTGTTTAGTTTCTACAAATTATTAGTGTTTAGGCTCTAACTTGGGGCAGAATTGCCAGTTTTTTCATTTCAGAATTATATTTTCCATCACTAATTTCAAGAAATGTCAAGTAAAACAAAATTTTAAAACAAATGCAAATACTTAATACTTATGATTAAAGTTTGACACACATTTATGCAATAATAGATAAAACAAGATGTATAATAATTGCCTATGCGTTTTTGAAGAAGAAAAGATTCTGTTTTAATTATAAAAGATAATTAAACAGTGAAATCTTAAGTATTAAATATTTAAAGGTTTTTAGTACGTAGTATAATCTATATTAATAGTAAAATGATATAAATTGATAAATTTTAAATTATAGCTCAGACGACATCATTCACCTAAATTTGAAAGGATCTTTAATTTTGTCTAGGTCATAAATTTCAGATCACCTTGAAGGAGTTAATAATTTCTTGAGCAGTTGATTGCAGGGGTGGAGGGCTTATTTTAAATATGACCCCTCTGTAAGAATAAAAAAGAGGATACAATATTCTGAAATATTTTTATTGAGACACTGAGATCAACTTCATACAAAGATTAAGTGACAGAAAGAAGTCTTCAATGCAAATGATTTTCCCTATCACAATATTGTTCACCTTGGAGCTGATATTCAAATAGGGAAAAACGTTCAAAACAGAAAAAATATCAAAATGAAAAGACTGACTTTCCTTCTATTCAAAAGAGCATAAATTCTTCACTTCAGCTTTGATTTCTATCTTCTCTAAACCTATTCTTATCACTGCAGGAAAGACATTGTGGTTCTGCATATGTCCCCTTACTATGCATTTTTAGTAGAGACAATACGACTACTTGATTCTATACATGAGAAATTAAACACACACTGATTATGGGTAACTAGTCTTAAGTAGTCAGCCTTCAAATTCTAATTGTTATTACACAACAATAGTGACATTTTTATCTGAGTCCACTAATGTTGACCATACACATTATTATGTTTCATGAGGGCCTCGCAATTTTGCTTTATGTTTTACATCTTTTGAGCACCTTAATGGACATAATCTAAATCAGAAACCATTGTTCTAAGTCTGACATTACTAGTTGCCACTCTTGGAAACTAGTTAATTCAAATAGAAAGTTAGACATTATACTTAGTTAGAAGAACATTGTGTGACGAACCAGCGCAGCTCTTGATGTTCCAGGGGGAAAAGAAAGAGAAGATGAATAAATAAAGACAAGAGATGAAAGATGAGGTCAGATGGAGCCCCCTGTCTACACGGGAAGAAAGGAACTGCCCAAGAACTGCAGAATGTTTATTTATACACTCAGGAGTTTGATGTCAGTTTGAACCCCTCTGCCTCGAAACCTGTTTGCAAACTGGGACAGCGAGTTTTTTCATTTCAGAATTATATTTTCCATCACTGATTTCAAGAAATGCCAAGTAAAACAAAATTTTGGAGGAGGAGGAGTTCCCTGTGTGCTTGGGCAGGCTTTGTCTTAGTCTCACACGATTGCTTTCTAGCTTCAGCTGCTCCCTACACACTGCTAAAGAATAGCACAGTTTTGTGATGAGAAATGTTTATAATTTCTGTTCCTTAACTACAAAATGTTGTTCTTTCATTGATTCACCATTGATTCACTCTGTGAACAATACACAGAGTGGACAATAAAATACACCAGAAGTACTGCAGCTAAGACATCAACATTTCCAAGATGGTCTCCCAAGTATGTTCACTCAAGACAAAGCCCAACTCAAGGATGAAAGGTATGGAAATGATCCACAACTGCTAAACTACTCAGCTATCATTTCTTACTTTGGCTTTAAAAGCAGGGCCACTAGATTCCATTTTTTTGACAATTTGTAGTACAACCCAAGTAATGCTCTCACAGTTCTGGAGCTATATAATTAATACAAGTATTTAGATACATATTTATGCACAAATATGGATTTTTCTCAATATTATGAATATTGAGGAAATTATTTATTGGCCAAACTACTTTATAGAGCACCATTTTGTAGTACTAGCAATATTAGAAGAAATCCAAAATACTTTAAAATAATTTTTATATTCTAAATTTAGAGAGATTTTCACACCTTAAAAGTAAGTTTTTAAAAAACCCAATTTTGAGGATTTTAGATATAGATTTGAAAGTAGCAAGTATTTTTCTCTGACAAATAGAAGTGATAAAAGTTTAGATGGCCATGTGAAAATAGCTTCCACTGCCTAACCGTTGGATTATAGGAACAGTGAGAAAGATAAACAGTGCCAATAAATTTGACTCAAATGAAGTAAAGGACATATCAATTAGACATATAAAGAACTTTTATATAAAAAATGACTTACAATTTAACCAGAATATATTTCAAGAGATTACAAAAATAGTGCAGATAATACCAAGTTAAAAACATTCCTGGCCAGGCATGGTGGCGCACACCTATAATTCCAGCATGCTGTAGGCTGAGGCAAGAGGATTGCTATGCATTTGAGGCCAGCCTGGGCTATGCAGTGAGTTCAAGGCCATCCTGGACTACACAGTGAGATCCTATCTCAAAGAAAGCCCCCCATCATTTTCCATTTCTCAGGTTATTGGAAGTAACTCAAGAGATAGGAGTTACTGGCCCTTTTACCTATTTTGGGAGCCTGTGTGGGTTTGGGGCTTATCTTTCAAGGGGAACAATATAATACAAGGCACATAGGTTGTATGATTATTTATAATAGTCACCCTAAGAATGATATACTAGAGAGTGTAGGAAATCCGTCCATACACTATAGACCAAGAATCCAGCTGAGGGCCTGGATTCCGTGATAATGTCCTGCATGAGTCCAGTTGAAGGCCTAGAGCTCATAACAATGCCTCCCACAAGTCCAACTGGAGGCCTAGAGCCCATGTCAATGTCTCATGCAGGCCTGTTTCATGAATCTGCATGGGGAAGGCCCAAAGGTCAGTGGTGGAAGCTAGAAAGTCTGTGCCAGCAGGATGAAGGATCTGTGCTAGCAGGCTGAGGCATCTGCACTGGAGCCAGGAAGTGACACTCGGAAGAACCAGAGCTCCCCTGAAAGGTACCACAGCCATCCTCAGCAACAGTGAGGTCCTGAGCTCCTTTGATGATCAAGATGCCTGAGTTCCTATCAGGGAAGCCAACACAGCAAGCTTTCCAGGAAAGTGGCAGTACACCGTCTTCCCCTCTGGAGCCAGGAAGCAATGCTCAAAGTGAGGACCAGAGCTCCCCCAAAGTCAAAGCCATTCTCAGTGCCAGCAAGGTCCTGAGCTTCTCACAGGATGAAAACAGCCAAGTTCATCAGGAAAGTCAGTATGACGAGTTCCTCCAAAACAACCAACTGCTCCTTACAGCTTCTACCAGCACCAACAGCCTTTCTCCGCTCCCAACAGCCTTCTTCTCCTTCTCCAGTTCTGCCTCTTATGCTGCTGGCAACAATCCCCAGGTGGGCCTCCCACACCCAGCACCATGCTCACTTAGTTCAGCTGGGGATTATAAATTGACTCTCAGTTATCAATCCGCTACAGAGCCTGATACTGAATCCTCAAAAAGAATATAATTTAAGATCATAGAAAGGAAAACCAACCTAAAAGTTACCATATTTTTTTCTGAAATACTTTTCTTTTTATCCACAAATATCTTTGTTCATATAAATCAAAGAATCAGTGGTTCTCTTTGTTGGGAGCCTGACATTTTCATATGGAGAGTTCTATTTGTTACTGATTGGATTAACTAATGGGCGACTTGGACCACCCAGCTGAACTGAATCAGCATGCTGCTGGGTGTGAGATGCCCACCTGAGGATTGTTGCCAACAGCATAAAAGCAGACCTGGAGAGGCAGATAGTGTGCTGTTGAATCTCTTGGAGAAGCTTATCACATTCTTTTTCTATGAACTCAGCTGTTCTCATCATCGGAGGAGCTGGGGACCTTGCTGTTCCTGAGGATGCTGTGGTTCTTTCAGGGGAGCTCTGGTCCTTACCTGAGTGTCACTTCCTGGCCCCAGTGCAGTTCCTTCAGCCTGTTGGCCCAGATCCTTAATTCTACTGGTGCAGACTTTCCAGCTCCCACCACTGACCGTAGGGCCTTCCCAGTGCAGATCCTTGATACAAACTTGCATGAGACACTATCATGGGCTCTGGGCCTCCAGCTGGACTCATGGAGGACATTGCCATGGGTTCTAGGTCTTCAGCTACACTCGTGCAGGACATTATCATGGGATCCAGGCCATCAGCTGGATTCTTTGGGTCTCTAGTGTAGGGACAGATTTCCTGCACTCTTTTGCATTTGACTCTTTGAGTGAATATTATAAAATAATCCTATAAACTATGTATCCTGTACTAAATCTTTTCCCTTGTAAACCCTGACTACAACACTGATAATTATGCTTTAAATGCTGATGTCTTTTTTCTGCTTTTATTATTATTTTAAAGAAGACTGCAGATACAGTTCTTTCTTTATTGCCAAGGATGAGATTTACTTATTTAATAAGTTGACTCAATCTTTTCTTTTTTTAAAGAGAGAACTAATCATGAATTGTTTTGGTACACACAGAACAGATATTAAAGTCATTACTTACCTCTGTTTTAAAACTCTATTCAATCTAATCCTTGGGCATCCCTAGAAAATACACATTTGGAGTGGTGTGGTTTCATCTATGAAGCATTTGCTAGTAAGACCCCAATTCAGGCAAAGCCCTATATCTCCAACCCC
This sequence comes from Dinomys branickii, assembly GCA_004027595.1. Classification (NCBI taxonomy): domain Eukaryota; kingdom Metazoa; phylum Chordata; class Mammalia; order Rodentia; family Dinomyidae; genus Dinomys; species Dinomys branickii. The sequence continues at coordinate 11,147 of PVLD010004078.1, forward strand.
AGTGGTCACAGTGAAGAATCACCATATGGGAAATAAATCTTTCTGTAGAAACATAAATTCTTACAAAGAAGAGAAAGTGGTAGGGTATCATCATTCAGATTGTCTTGTTTATTTACTCACCCTTTGACTTCCTTGGAAGAAAATCAGAAATAGAGGAGATGGAATGTCCTTCATCTCAGAAAGTTTTATAAGACCATCTCCCTATCCTTGGATAATGGAGAATTTGTGTTTTGGTTACTAATGATTCAGGCTCTGGGTTTTATTCAACCTCAAAGTCCACTGGGGATAAATTGAGAAAAGAGATTAGATTTGAAGAAAGAAGCAGCAAGTCCCCTCCAAATACAAGATGGGCAAAGGCTTCCCCCACACTAGAGCAGTCTCTGTCAGACTGGTAAAGGTCAGGATAGCTGGTGATCAGCAAAGACCCACATTTTGTTTTCTGCCTCTAGGGGGCTGTGAGAACCAGAGAACAACTCTGTTCTTTATTTAGGAGAAAAGGTAAGCACTGGGCTCCCAACCTTGTTCATGATGAAACAACTAGATGTGAAGTGATTTATTGGGGAAACTCCTGTGAGTGAAAAAAGAAGAAGAAAGAGAGTCTCTGAGACCATAAAGCCTGAACTTGTGCAAGCAGGCAGAAGACTGGGTAGGAAATACCTTTGCTGCAATGAAGCCCTGAAGGTCTCCATCATGCTGTTAGGAATCCCTCCAGCAACAACTTTTCATTAGAAGAGCCTCAGATTGGACAGTGACAACGTAGCTTACCACCACCACTATCAATAGTTCACTGGCTTGACGTAGTCCAGGAGACTACAGCATAGCCCAAAGCTTCAATGGAGACAGGGACAATACATCTCCAGGGCACCTCAAGGATTATTTCCAACCAATGCAAAACAGGAAGAAAGCAGAACCAGAATTCTGAAGAGAATAGTTAAAGGGGGTAAGTCGTTTGAAATATTCTCTTTTATATTTATTAACTGAAGTACAATTTAAAACACAGCTCAGCATACAGCTTGATGAATACATACATACTCCTATGTAACAACCACCCACATCAAGAGATGTAGGACATTTCCAGTGCTGTGGAAGGCTCTTTTGCACCCTCTCAGTCAGCACATGCCAAGAGGTAAACTTTCTCCTGACATATCGCACCATAAATGATTTTTCAGCTTGCTTTTGAATTTCATATTGATATTGCCTGTGAGATCTAGCCATGTGGTTTCAACAAACAGTAGTTTAGTGGATATGATTAACCTGTTCTATATATTTCTTCTATTGTTATTGTTTCCAGTCTAAGGCCTTTATGAATAAAAATTTTAATACAAGCATTTAGATGACACTGCTTTAACTGTTTCCTACAAGTTTTGATATCATGCAGTTCAAAGTATTTTTCAATTTTCTCAGTGATTTCTTCTTGAACCCATGAGTCACTTAAAAGTTGCTTAAAAGCTTAGTTTCCACACATTGAAAACAAGTCAAATATAGTATTACTGGCTTCTTGTTTATTTTCACTTTGGTCAAGGAACCTTTGCTTTATGATTTACATCTTTTAAAATTTGATAAGATTTGCTTTTGTACCATGTAATAGTAAGAATAGGAGACCAGATAATAAGAATCGAGGCCTAATTGATCTTCCTGGCAGACACAAAGGAGAAAAAAGCAAGCTGTGCTCCTTTGAAAACATGCAGGCCTGATGCCACATTGCAGGTTCTAGGAAAGAATCAACACCACTGAGACCCAGTTGTTTACCTAGGCATATACTAATAGATAACAGGAGGCAGATGAACCTCATGCTGCACTAATTGCTTCTCCCATGTCTAAGGGAATAAAAGTTAGGTGAGCCAAATGCTCAGAGCTCTGTCCACAAGAGGCAAGAGCTCCCTGGCCCCCTCTCTCAAAATTAGCTCTATGTCTTGTCTTTAATCTCTGTTGGACCCTTCCGGTAGGAATTCCTAGTAGGCTGGTTTCCTACAAGTGGCACCCAAACAGGGACCTGACCAGGGAAGGCTGGTTTCCTACAATACATATGTCATGTTTATTTTTTGTAAATATTTATGTACATTTAAAAGGAACATGTGTGTATTATGCAATTATTAAATATGTTATTCTATATATATCAACTAAGGAAAATTGGTTCATTGCAAATTCATATCTTTTTTGTTTGGTGCTGGGATTGAGTCCAGAGCCTTTGTACTGTGCTACATCCTCACCCTATTATTTTCTATTTTACTTTGACACAGGGTCCTCCAAAGTTGCTAAGTTGCTCAGGCTTGGCTATTCTTCTGCCCCAGAGTGCTAGGATTATAAGTGCTCACCATCAAGCCAGGTTATCGATGCTTACCTCCAAGACTGAGAAAGGTTTGTGAAATCTCCAACCACAATGATGGCTTGTTAACTCCTTTTATTAATACTTATAAATTTATTTTATATATAGTCATCCACCACATAATGACATTTTGGTCAATCATATATATATATATATATATATATATATATATATATATATATAAAACAGTGGCCACATAAGAGTATATTGCCTAATGTTAGTTTGTATAAGAACCCTCTATGATGCTTGTACAACAACAAAATCACCAAACAATATATTTCTCAGAATAATTCCTGTTGCTGAACAATATATGACTGTATTTTAAAACTGTAATGGTAAGTATGTTAATACAGTATAGCCTCTTTAATGCCTTCTTGTTAATAGATCTTTTTATAATTATGAAATGTCCCTCCTTATATCTAATAATGCTTCTTCTGTTAATGTCTAATTTTCTTTGATCGAGGATTGTGTTATACATTACTTTCAGCCTTTAAATTTATTTTTACTTTCAACCTTTTAGTGCCTTTACACAGTATTTGTAGTAACTCTCAACACATAGCTGGATTTCTTATTGCTTTTTAAAATCCAATCTGAATACCTTTGTCTTTTTGAACTTCTGTTGTGAAGTAATTTTATATTATTTCCCAGTGAAAAAGCAGTTCAGAGAGTTCCCATATAACCTGCACTAGCTCTCTCTGGATGAGGCCCTATTATAACTCTAGTAAGAGAATTGAAACAGGCAATTGACATTGGTAAAACACTATTAACAACCTCCAGATTCAGTTGACTCTTAGTAGTTGTGATGGTTGAATGATTGTATCAACTTGAAAAGCTTAACTAAATCAGGTCATCAACTCCACACACTAGGGTGTAGAAGACCTACCCTAAGGCGGCTACTTGCCTGGATGGCATAAAGGGAAAATGAGGAAGGATGAATCTGTTTCTGTTTCTTCGGAGGCACTCCAGTCTTTGCCTTCAACTTGGGCATCCTCTCCCGGCTTCCAGGGTAGATTCTTTGGCTTCTGTCATAGACTCTTCAGCCTTCCATTGCAGACCCATCAGCCTCCTGAAATGGACTCACACAGGACACTGCAATAAGCTCCAGATCTTGGACGAATCTTTTGGTCTCCAGTGTGCAGACAGACCCTCTGCACTTTTCTTCATCTGACTCTGTGGGTAACGATTGTGAGGCAATCTTGTAAATTCTTACACATTTGTATATCTTGTATTTTAGCTGTTTTTCTAGTGAAGCACTGACTGATATAGTAATTTTCTCACTTGTGTGTTTTTTTTCTCATCCAGGGTCTTATATTGTGTTGAGCTGCCAAATCTCCTCATTCTCTTTTAGTACGGAATGATTCTTCACTGTTTTTGGTCTTTTATGATATTGACACTTTTAAGGATCCCTGGTCAGTGATTTTTGTAGAATGCTTCTCCATTTAGAGTTCGTGGTTGGTTTTTCATGATTCTCTTAGGGCTGTGTATTTTTTGTCAAGAACTTCACAAAAGATATGTAATACCCTGCTCAGTCCAGCACATCAGGAAGTACACTGTCAATATGTTTTATACATTAGTCAGCCTCTCATTACCTGGGCAAATATCTGACATACACAACTTTAAGGAGGGCAGGTTGATTTTTAACTCATAGTTTCAGAGAGTTCAGTCCATGGTTGGTTGACTCCAAGGTAGAAACGTAATGGTGGAAGTATGTGGCAGAGGAAAACTGCTCACTGTGTGACTGCCAGGAAATAAAAAGCAAGGGAAAGAGCCAGAGAAAAGGGGCCCAGGGACCAGACATAGTCCTCAAGGTCATGCCCCGGTGATCCTAATGGCCCATTTAGCTATGAACTCATCAATGGGCTAACGTATTGATGAAGTTAGTCACTATTGGCATTGTTAAAGATCAATTTGGGGAAAATATAGGAAAAACAGTAGTATACTAAAGAATTATTTCCGTGTTGAACTGTAAAACCAAATCAATTTAGTGCATCACTTAGTTTGCACATTTTGGCGGTAGGCCTCAGAAAAAGTCAACTTATACTATTTTTTTACTTTTTTTTGTTCGTACTGGGAATCAAATACAGTACCTTGCATTTGCCAGGCAGGCACTTGTGCCACTGAGCTATATCCCTGGCCCGCCAACTTATACTTTTTAAAAATATAATTTATTGTCTCATGTCCCAAAAGCACAGAGGTAGAATTTTTGTCATCTGATTCAGTGATTCAACAGTGCAGTCAAGAGAAAATGTAGATTTTTTTCTTTCAGCCACAACAGAGTACCTGAACTAGCCATAAATAACTAGATAGGAGTTTGATAATGCCAAGGTGAGTAGAATTTGTAGGTTACAATACAAAGCAGGAGTTGTGTGGAATAACCTTCAAATCACAGAAAAGTTTTGTCTCAGTTTCATTTGCTATATTAAAATACCCAAGACAAGGTCATGTACAAAGAATAGAAGTTTATCTGCATCATATTCCGGAGAGTGGAAAGTCCAGGACTGTGGTGCTTGCATTTGCTCAGCATCTGGTAGGCTTGGTTCCTTAATAACAATCTTTTCTTGAGAACTACCAAAATTGTCCAAGAAAATTCCTTGACCCCTTTTGAGGGCAGGGCCCTCCCCCTAGACCTGACCTCTTAACAAGTCCATAGCACCTCCAGTGCCACTGTCCCAGGGACTAACCTTCCGACACAGACCTGTGGTGATACCCAAAGCAAGCCCAAACTAAGACAAGGGGTAAATATTCTGCTTAAATAGAAAAAGGCTTCCTTCTAAGAAGATAATCTTGCCTGCTTTATTTTAATATTTTACGTCAAACTGACTTTAGGGGGAGGAGGAAAGCTACTCTTTATCAAATTTTGAACCTTCAAATTAATAAATACCTTGAAATATAATAACAAAGTATTATCACATATAGTGCTGGAAATATTAGCTAGAGCAATTAGACAAGAGAGAGAAATAAAAGGAATAAGGATAGGAAAGGAAGAAGTGAAATTATCACTATTTGCAGATGACGTGATAGTCTATATAGAAGACCCCAAAAACTCCACCAAAAGGCTATGGATTTAATAACCAAATTCAGTAGTGTAGCTGGATACAAAGTTAACACTCAAAAATCAATAGCATTCCTATACACAAACAGACTGAGAGATAAATTAGGGAAACCACACCTTTCATAATAGCATCTAAAAAGATGAAATACTTAGGAATCAATCTAACAAAAGAAGTAAAAGATCTATACAGTGAAAATCATAGTGCTCTGGAAAAAGAGATTGAAGAGGATATCAGAAAATGGAAAGATATTCCCTGCTCATGGATAGGAAGAACCAACATTGTGAAAATGGCCATATGCCCAAAATTGTTGTACAGATTCAATGCAATTCCAATTAAAATACCATTAGTATACCTCACAGATCTAGAGAAAACATTCCTAAAATTAATCTGGAACCAGAAGTGGCCTAGCATAGCAAAAGCAATCCTGGGAAACAAAGGAAAGGCAGGAGGCATCACAATTCCTGACTTGAAATTATACTACAAAGCCACTATGATAAAATCAGCATGTTACTGGCAAAAACTTAACAGACCTGAAGATCACTGGAACAGATTAGAAGATGCAGACACAACTACAAACACACTCAGCCACCTTATCTTTGACAAAGGGGACAAACATATTCACTGGAAGAGAGATAACCTCTTTAATAAATGGTGCTGGAAAAACTGGCTTTCCACATGCCGAAGACCAAAACTAGACCCATGTCTCTGACCATGCAACTAAACTAAAGTCAAAATGGATTAAAGATCTAAATATTAAAGTAGAAACACTAAATCTATTGGAAGAGAAATTAGGTAAAAATCTTGAAGACAGAGGAGTAGGCAGAGAGTTCATGAACAAAAACCAGACTATATGGGAAGTACTTCAAAGAATCAACAACTGGGATCTCACCTTATTGAGAAGTTTTTGCACATTTCAAAAGAAATCACCAATAGAATCAAAAGAAAACCCATAAATTGGGAAAAAATTTTATCCAACTGCCCCTCAGACAAAGGACTTCTATCTAGAACATATAAAGAATTTTTTTAAAAGCCTGGTGCAGACTGTTTAGGACTTTGGAGTTGATTTTAGTGGAACAGAAGCCTTTGAAAGGTCTCATTCAGTAACATTTGTATTTTTAATAGTCACTTAGTATGCAGAGTGATGCCCTGCATTTACTTCAGGGACATGATGGGTGTAAGAGTGGTCTAGTTTTGAGACAACAGTTGCACAGTCAAGGGTGGTAGAGAGAAGGAGATAGATTTAAGACACAGGAGCCAGAATCAACAAGCCTTGGTGAATGATGGAAACTGGGACTGAGGTGGCACAGATGACTCCCAGGGTCAGGCATGGAAAACTAGAGATAAGATAGTGCTTTTCAAAGAGGCAGAGGTCTCTGGAAGAAGACAGGACTGTCAGGGAAACGTTCTGAGCTCAACTGGTCTTGCTGAACTTGGAATACATGTAAACCATATGGTTGGAGTTCTAGCATCTGGCTATATTTGTGGGTCTGGAGCTCCTAAGAAAGGTCTGTAGCATCTTTATAGTCTAGGAGTTGTTGAAAAGTAGAAGGTATCAGAGTCATGAGAGCAAGAGGTTTACCTAGAGACAGAATGAGCACCAAGTGAGGCTCTGGCATGACTTGAGCTGTGACCTCGGCTCATATGGGTCAACCACCTGGAGTTTATTAGGGAAGAAAGGCTGGGTTGGACATGAGGTAGCCAGAAGAACCAAAGAAAGGAGAATCTTATGGTTGTTTTTTCCGTGTGGTCACCATCTTCAACTATTTCCTTCCTTCTTCCTCAAGAGAGAGGTAGAGAGGTTTGTAATGGAAATATGTAAACTTAATTGGTTGCCTGGGGTTTATCTATGACCACATTCCCACTTCAGTTGAAAAATGCTATTGAGTTATTTTATTCCTAAATATTCTACTGCCATTATTCAACTCAGCAAGTTCCCCCCAAAGACCTTCAGTCAAACAACAGCCCCTTCCCTGACCTGTGCCCAAAGTTTTGTGTGGAACTAGAAAAATTTAACTCCTTGGTTAACCCATGGTTACCAGCCCAGTTTACCTGCAGAATCCTGAGACGTCCTAATAATATGGCTCTTCATCGCATTCAGATACACATAGTCTGTAAACTAAATCATATTCTATAAACTAAAGCAAGTATTATGGCATGGAATATTTGACCTCATTCCCTCCACACCAGTATTATAAAATGACTTCATTCTTCAGAATAAGGAATGACAAAATAGTCACAAATTTGTGGAAAGGCTGGGTTTGGGCCAATCTCATTTCCTATCTTTAGCCACTTAAATAACTATGTGGCAGACCAGCCCTTATTATGTCCTCTGTTTCTCAGGTGCTTGAAAATAGCGGGGATAGTTTATAGCCTCAAAGAACTCTACTGGAAAGGAAGAGCCAGAAAGATAAAGAGAGGGTGAGTCCATGATTTGGAGCAGAAATAAGGCATCAGACTTTGCTGTTGATGGACCTTCCTTTAGGCTGGGCTGCTCCCTCTACCCCACTTTCCCACAGGTGGCTCCTAACGGAAATGGCGGAGATGTGCATAATTTTGTAGAATAGAAGAAACAAAGATGGGTAGAAAGGAGACAAAAATCTAATTTTAAAATTGTACTTTGAAGAAAAACTGTGGCTTCCAATCACAAAGTTAGGGCTGGGGATATAGCTCAGTGGAATAAGCGCTTGCCTAGCAAGCGCAGGGTCCTGAGGTCCTGAGTTCGATCCCCAGTACCGCAAAAAGAACAAAACAACAACAACAAAAAAAGACAAACTTCTATTTGGGCTGGGGATATAGCTCAGTGGAATAAGCGCTTGCCTAGCAAGCGCAGGGTCCTGAGTTCGATCCCCAGTACCGCAAAAAAAAAAAAAAAAAAACAAAGTTAACTAAGGTTACAGTGACCCTTTCCATTTCAGGAAACTTCAAAGAAAAAAATTCCAAGGGACAACAAGCCTCGTAAGCCTGTAATTGGGCCTGAGCTTTCCATCTGTCAATCGAACCTGCAGGTTTCTCCCACAGACCTCCCTTCTCAAGGCGGCGGCTCTGTTAAGTGGGCAGCATCTCTTCAAACTTCAAACACAGGCAAGTGGTTTTCAGTCTAACCCAGCCCACTAAACGGGCAGCCTGACAGGTGGTAGGAATACACACCTTAAATCATCCATCTTGAAGGTGCCCCAAGACCAAGTAAAAACCCCAACCCCGAACCATAATATGTCCCGCTCTATGAGTGCTCACACTGTCTTTTGATATTCTTTCCCTGCCTCTCACTGACATGACCTGAAACTCTTTTCTGTGATAGACCTCAGAGAACCTGCAACTGACCCTGTGGGTGTGGTAAGGGCCCCATCTCTTCCTCGGAGGATGCTGTCTAGTGACAATTTGATCTCTGGCTTGGCAATGTTTGTTTCCCTACATCCAGGCTCACCTCACTCAGACCCTCGCAGTGCTCTCTTCTACCTTGCCCTGTGACCTCTTCTGCTTTGTCACATCTATAAGCTTCCACATCAACTTTCTAAAAACTTTTATTTAGAAAACTACATAAATGCTTGGATGATCGCACTACCTTTTACTCCCAGCCAGGTGAAATATGTACAGATTAAGTAGAGTATATACTGGGTGTTAGTCAGCTTTCCCTTTGCTAGGACAAAACACCTGACACCCACAACTCAAAGAGGAGAAACTGTATTTCGGCTTACAGTTTCAGTGGATTCAGTCCATGGTTATGCAGCTCCAAGGCAGACTCAGCATGGCAGAATGGCATGGCAAAGGAAGGCTGTTCATCACACAGAGGCCAGAAAGCAGAGAAGGGAAGAGACAGAGAGCAAAACACACCCTTCCAAGTCACAGCCCCAGTAGCCCCACCCTTCCAACCGGTCCCCACCTTCAAACCTGAGGCTTTTGGGGACCTTTTATATCTAAATATAACATATAGTACACCTAGTTTTTCTGATGTCAAGAGAAAATTTTGCCTGATTAAATATACCTACAGACTTCACAATATCCCATGGAACTTGATGTAACTGATGTGTGAAGAAAGAAAGCCGATTAAGAAGCTATTTGAGTCCCAAACACCCTATAGTTGAATCTAAATAAGATCCAGGACCAATATAGATATAGCCAAGGCCTGAGTGTGCGTGCGTGCGTGTGTGTGCATATGTGTGTGTTTGAATGGGGGTAGCATGCTTGCCCACACTCTAAGTGGTCAGAAACTTCCTTTTTCAACCCTCCTTTCCCATCATGGCCTTGTGAGGGATTCTTCATATTTATGAGGACCTATAATCTAGGATGACAGCCAGGGATGCGACTCTCTAACATTAAAAGATTGGTTTTCAATGTGTCAGCATGTGCCCTTCCTGGTTACATAATCAGGCCTTTGATGAAAGGACTACAAAGAAAGTAACAGCTTTACATTTGTGACTGTATAAGAAAATCCTAGGTGAGCAGAAGGGAGATTTTGAGATCCTGTTAATGTTCCACCTCAGAATCTGGGTTCTGGATAAGCAGCTATGTTCTTCACAAAAATTCACCAGATATACTTATCATCTATGTATTTTCCTATATGCATTTATGCATCAATAAAAAGCTCACATTTAAAAAAAAATCTGTTAATCTCCTTTATCTTCAAAAAGTCAGAAGATGATGCAATGCTTGGAAGAACTACCTACAGTCAAGCTAGCCAAATAGCTACTGAGTGCCGGAACAGTGCCAACTCTAAATTAAGGTGTGCTATCAGCATGATGTGTGCTCCTGGATTTTAAAGACAAAGTATAAACAGAAGAGTATCAAATATTAATAATTTTTATATTGAGTATAGATTGAAATAAATTTTAGATATATTGGGTTAAATCAAGTTCCTTGTAAAGTTTATTTCCATTTTTTTTTTGTCTTTGTCAATGGGGCTACTAAGAAATTAGAAATCATAGTTGTGACTCTTGCTATAATCTCCTGGACTGTAGGCCCTCAGCTCTCTAGGCTGGATATAAGGTCGGTTACTATAGATTCTAGACTCATGCACTCATGTTAAATACATATTTTCAATAGCCACTGAGAAAATGCAGAATATGTTACATCCTAGGAGGAAATCCAGGAAAACAATGATTTACCTGGATTTGTAAAACTGGCATGCTTGATCTTTTTGTGATGAACACTGCACTAAGTTGTGAAATAGTAACAGTGAATAAGAGAAAATGTTTGCAAGTTAAAAAACACTGAAAGTAGCACTTCTAAAGTGGACATACCTAAAGTTTCCATTAAATAATCATTTGTCCAGCACCACTATAGCTAAGAGAAATTATACATCCTTTCTTGGGTTTATAGTCTTCCCTGTCATCTAATATTTCTGCTTTCTGTTGAATCTCTTCCAGGATTGATAGTCAAGCTGTGGAAAATGCTTTTCCATCAGCAGAATCTGGCACTATTGCAAAGGCTTCTGATAGCAGGCTGGCATTTCTACAGTTCTCTGGATTGCAGGAAGTGGTTTGCAGCTTAGAAGCTGGACAAGCCATCTTTCTATCTTATATAGTCTGAAAACATTCAGAGGCAAGCATTTCCTTTAGTCTCACAATATTCTACAGTCCATGTAATTAGTAATTGAATAGGATAGTAATTTGAAAATTGCTACAGATAACAGCATGCTAACAAAAACATAATTATAGAAAAGCACTATTTGATATAGATTCCAGTTATTGCCAACTCCTGTAACTTGTTACATACATTCTCAGAAAAATCAAAATTTGTCCCCAAAGTGTTAGAAGTGCTTAAGCAGGCTTAGGAAAATAACAATTTCCTTCCATGATAGTCACTGGGGAAACATCTATCAATGGAAGTATGAAAAAATTGGGTATAGTGAGCATGTGTGAGAGAAGAATCACAGCCGTTTGCACTCTTCTGTGTGCAGAGGTTCTAATCCTCACTCTCAATAGATTGCAAAGAAATACCAGTTAGAACATTTATTCTTTTGATATGTAACATTACCCATTTTTACACTTAACAGACATTGGGGAGTCAAAGATTCAGCTAAGTACAACTAAGCTGTTCTATGAAAGTAGCAACATTGTCAAACAAATGTCATTTGCTGTTTCACTGACTTCAAAGTCACTGTCCTGTTCCTATAAACATGGTGTGCAGAACAAAGAGCAATGGAAAGGATGGGAGGAGAAAGAAAAAGGGACCGTGACCTGTAGGCAGGTGCATCTTCTAAAGTCATGAAATTCATCCATTTGAGTTTATTTAATAACTGAGCTAAATGGTATGAATGCTATGTTTACCAAAACTCCTTGAAATTTCTCTAATCAGAGGAAACAGCAGGTAGACTGGCAAAACAGCTGCTGTTGACTAATATTTAGAAATTCTTAAGAATTTAAAACATATTGTGCTCATATCAATCTAAAGCTGTCTTTCCTCCCTGGCACATCTGCTACATGTATTATGAGGAAAATCAAGGACACAAATGTTTTGCACACATTTGCATCAACTGTATTCGACCATGTGGTACCCAGAAATTTGGTCAAACATTATCCTGGGTGTGTCTGAGGGTGTTTCTAGATGAGATTAACATTTGAATTGGTGGACTGAGTAAAGCAGATGGCCCTTCCGGGTGTGGGTGACTCCATCCAATGAATTGGAGATCGAATAGAACAAAAATGCTGTTAGTCCTAGACTTCTGGGGGGCTGAGGCTTCAGACTTGAACTGAAACATCAAGTCTCTGTGGTTCTCACTCCTGCCAGCCTTCAGACTGCAATTTACACTATCAGCTCTCCGGGTCCCTTTGAACTTGGACTGGAACTTTGCCATGGATCCTCCTGGGTCTCCTGCTAGCCAAATGTAGATCATAGGACTTCTTGGCCCCCGTAGTCATGCAAGCCAGTTCCTTACAATAAATCCACTTATTGATGCATCCTATTTTTAATGTGTGTTCAACCCCTATGATGGATGCCATCTTTTGGCCCTATTGTCTCTGATTCTAGTATGGTTCAAATGAGATTTGTAGAAAAGACCTGTCCATTTCGTGAGGTGTGTCACTTCTCTTCGGGAGATGCATTTCGCTGCCTGTTCACAGAAAGGGCTGACTTCCTCCGCCAGCCACTGTCTCAGGTGAATGGGGAGGCAGCTCCCTCACCGTGACACTGCACCACACCTGAGTCAGATGCCCCCAGGAACGCAGGAAGGTTTCAGTTCAATCTCCTGACTAAAAGGGTTTGAATGCCCACAAGGGTGACATGTACTGGATAGATGTTAAAACTTTATTTTTCATTAACATCATTTTTTAATTTTATTCCTTTCAGACAAACTCCCTGAATTTATTATACAAAGAGAGCATTCACAGACTCCCTGGCTATGGTTACTTCACAGTGGAGAACCTCAAATCCAAGTCAGTTCTGCAGTTCTGCTAAAATCAAAGAGAAGAGAAAGACGGGAGTAATGAAATCCAAAGGGTAATGGTAGTTTGTGCACGTTTCACACAACACATCCACAACCTCATCTTCTAAGATTTTCCTAATATGTAAATCATAGGATCTTTCCTTTTAAAGAAACTTATTCTTCAATGTAATTCTATAAAGTATACTGGGTCCAATGATTCTGTCCAACAGTAAATAAGAGTATATATCTGTCAAAACAGAGCTGCTATGTAGTATGCTTGTGCTTTCTCGAAATGGGAGATATGATCCTTAATGACTTCATTTTTCTCTTACTTTCTTTTATTTTGTGACATACTAATCTCTCCAGATTGGGTTTCCTTGTGAAAGAGACGAAGCTTGTTCACCAGAGTGATTTGCTCTATGAATCTTTCTACCTTTATCTTTGTAAGAAGCAATGATTTGTCCACAAAAAGCTGTTGCTCTACCATTAAATTTTAGAAACCAAGGCCTCCTATCTAATATATAGCACTTATTTTCAAGGTTCTTTTTTCTTTGAGAGGAAAAAAAAAGATAGCTGGCCTAGGTCCCTGGTTAGCTTACAAACCCTTAAATGATTTTTCTTTTATTCGTTTAGGAAGGTGGAAATGATTTTTCTTTTTTTAATTTAAAGGAAGGTGATTTATCTCAGAAGAATTGTCAACAAATAAGTGATCACAGGCCACGTACCATCAACTTGACTGAGAGTCAGAGTAATGTACTGTTAATATACACAGAACCTAGTGTTAAAAAGCCCTCTCAGTCCCTGAATCCTAGCTCTCAGACATAATAATAGATGTATAACTTTAGGTCTAGCATTTTTCTCCCCAACCCTATTTCCTCATCTAGGAAAGGGCACACTAATACGTAGCACAAAGATTTGTAAGGATCCAGTGGGGTAAACATTGTACACAGTGAGTCCATGGTATTCACTCATTCACCCATTCGCCCATTCAGTGTTACCTGTTGTTACTTACCATTCCCAGAACCTATTTTGAAGAATAGTCTTAGACTATCCCTTACACTGATTAATTTTTATCCTTTTGGAAAATGAAGTTGATGAAAAATTTTCAATAGAAATATGTGATGTGGGATGTTTAAAAATTTCACCATTGATATTGAAGTAGATATTCATTGTATCTACTGACCAGATAGATGCTTATAAATTATTCATTATCAGAATAAACTTGTGATATACTATGTTAGACAAGTTTTATTACAAATTTTTATAACATGGAAATAAACATAAGAAGAATAAATCTTCTCACTAATAGACACTTGCTTCATCGAGTTTTGTTTTTTGTTTTTTGTCTTTTTGAGACAGGGTCTCACTGTGCAGTTCAGGCTGGCCTTGAGCTCACTTTGTAGCCCAGGTTGGTCTCAAGCCCACAACAATACTCCTGCCTCTGCCTCCGGAATGCTGGGATTACAGGCATGCACCACCACACCCGGCTGACATTTACTTCAATAGTTAAAGCAGGAATAGATTACTTTATCAGTAATTTTGTGTTAACATTTTTTTCCCACTGACTTCAATTAAAATTTCCAGGAAAAAAGTTAGTGTCCTTGCTTTCATTTACTTCAAATATATTCTATTTAAAGTTCTGTCACCCTATGTTTACAACTGACTGAACTCAAATAACTATCGATAGCAGGGCTCTTAAATAAGCTATGTACACCTGCAGAACTGGCACCTGAATCTGAAAGACTCCTGTGTGTGAACAGAGATCTCATTAGCATTCAATGAAAAGTCAAAGCATAGAACAGTATTATGTTATACAAACTGCTGCAGAATAATATAAATCTATATTTGCTGAATCCACATAAAATCACAGTGGAAGGATATATAAGAAATTTCTTGCTTTGATTAAGTATGAAATTAGGAGCAAGATTTTTTAATGTATATTTTTGTTTTAATAACTTAAAGCATATGATGGAGTAATTATGAAAATAGTATTTTAAAAAACCATGAGATTGACATAAAATGTAGTATTTAGTGGGGAAAGCACTTATAAAGTTATTTAGTATGATGATGTCATTTTTAGAAAATTGTGAATATATGCTTTCATATATATACTAATGTAGAAGGTGTGATCAACAAATATGATGAATGTTTTTAAATTTATTACTATGATTTGGGTATGGTGGTGCATGCCTATAATACCAGCACTTGGGAGGCTGAGGCAGGAGGCTCACTGCAAGTTCAAGGCCAGCCTAGGCTGCATAGTGAATTCAAAGCCAGCCTGAGCTACATAGCAAGACCCTGTCTCAATATTATCATAAAAGACACATTGTCATTAATCCCCTTCACAATACACCTCCTCGCTTTGAACACATTTATCCCACAATTCTTGACAGTCTCTGAAGCAGGTATGAAAGTTCTCTTCAGTGTTGTTAGCTATACTGTTTGTAGCTGGCTTGATGTCCTAAATCAGTTCAAAACGTTTATTTTTCAATGTCGTCTTGACTTTGGGGAACATCCAGAAGTCACACGGTGCCAGATCTGTTGAATAAATGGATGCAAATACACCATAAAACTTTCACAACCCCACCTCTCTAGTGGGTAGCACACAGAAGTAGTATTCAGTGCGTTTCTGACTACAAATCATAAAGACACTCATGAAAGGATTTCTGGAACTGCTTCAGAAAGTGGCAAGCACAATAAGACAAGTGTATTTGAAGTGATGGGGAGTATTTTGAGGGAAATTAATAGCAATGCATCTTTCACTGTAGTAAATTTTTAAAAACTTATTCATTTTTCCTATACTTTGATCACTCCATGGATTTTCATTAAAATTATACTGCATGGCAAATTTTCATATCACTCTTCCTTTCTTATTTTATACTTTCCTGAATTATTTGAATATTTATGTTTTGGGAAACAATTAAAATATATAAAATGCTGACTTTTAAAATCAAGAACATACATATAGAAAAAAAAAAAAGAGACAGACTGGTGGCACATGCCTGTAATCCCAGTACTCAGGAGGCTGAGGCAGGAGGATTGTTGAAAATTCAAGGCCAGCCTGGGCTACATAAGCGAGTTCAAGGTCAGCCTGCTTTATATGATGAGACCTTGTCTAAATAGAAAAAAAATTAAGAGGAAGAAAAGATTATGTCAGAGAAGATGAAGAAGAAAGTCAAGACTCTAAAAATATATCAATGATTCAATATTTCAACTCATTCCAATCTTTACTCACATTTCACCTCATCTGATCTCACCACTCTAACAGTGTGATTTGTGACCTTCCTAAAAGAGATTATGCAGGATTAGTTCTTTCTATTCTATTTTTCCACAGCACTTACCACCTTCCGACATACAGTATGTATAAACCATTTGTTTAAGAACATAGAAAAAACCCTCATGTTTAATATATGTCCAAGACATGTTTGATGAATTAATAAATAAGCTAATTATTGTCTGTACAGAAAGTCTGTGTGCCACATAACGGAACGCTAGAACTTGCTTCATGAATAACAACACACCTGTTAGTGAAGACTGAAAATGTTTCTTACTTTGGTTTTGCAACTGCATTTTTAAAAAAACTAATTGGTTAAGTTCTTTGGAGTGGTTCATTAATAGCAGAGTTTGTGAATATATTTTGAACTTTAGCATATGCCACTAAGGAAATGATTTTGAGATTTCTAATAAGAAAATGGAAATACTTGTTTTTTCCTTTTTAAATTCTATTTTGCTTTGTTCCTATCATCTTTCTCCTTTGTCTTCATGTCTGTGTTTGTTAGGGCTTAGATAAATTTATTCCTGTTGTAATTGAGAGCTCAAAGATATGAGATCACTGGGCAGAGAGAGACATGCAGTCCGGGTGGGCTTAGAACTGAAAAGTGACCCTTTTAGAGAGAACAGACACTGTGTTCCCAGAGATGTAACAGAATCCAGCTAGATCCAAGCAATGTGACATCCAAAAAGACACAAGAACAGTCACTGTTCAGATGTAACAGCAGTCCAGGGAGAGCCCAGGAACTGTGCTGAGTCACTGTTTTCTAAGCTGTATTCTGCAGAACACAGACTTTAAAGGCTAGTAACAGATCTTCGAGAACAAAAAGGAAAATAGTTATACTTAGTATTTAGAAAGTTTATATTTTATTTGGTTGATGTTCTTTGGGCTGGTCTAACTCTTCAAAGGGTAGGTATGTTTTGCAATTCAGTGGGCACCCAGTTTCCAAATTTCTCTCTAGACTTGTGGGGACTGTAGCTGAAGACATCATTCCAGGCAATGGGTTCAAGCTCTCCTGTTTTATTTCCAGTCCAGACGGAGAAGATCCAGACTGGGGTGGACCCAGCCCCTGTGAGTGCGTGTACATAGGGGCAACCACGAGGTACAGCAGACAAGAGGCTATGGCTCACGATGTCTCTATGTTTTTTCTTCCTCTGTTCTGTATTTCACAGAATAGGCACAATACCAGCAAGACAGTGACATTTAGTTAATATAGCAAACTATTTGATTAGCTGATTGAACAGATGATTATTTTTTATGTAGCAGCATTTTTTCCCTAGTCAAATTGTTCAGCATTCATTTTGCATTAACTAATAATTTTTATAATTTCTGTAGAGAAAAATGGCAATTGTAAACATTCACCACGCTATGATGCTGTTCTGTCCTCTTGGGCATGGTGCATTACATTCCCTGACATAAGGAATAACATAAAAGGTTATTTTTTAGCAGGAATTAATAATGCCTATCACAATTATTATGGTGAACAGCCACTTTCTTACCCTAGTCTAGATAATTCTACATGCATAGTGACAGTGTATAAAATATCAAATTTATGTATTTAATTCAAACTAATTTTCCTAAAATGTCTTATTTATTTTTTAATACGTACTTTATCCATAAATACCTCCTTGCATATGATTGTTCTGCTCATAATCAGATTGTGTGAAGCAGTTTACTAGAATCCAGGCATCTGGTCCTCATTGACTTGCTATCACAGGGAGCACTGGGAACCACCTACCAAACATTTCCAATCAAATTTGAGAAGAGCAGGTAGACATACGATGCCCTCCTACATTTGCTTATGAAAACTGATTCAAGCGCTTTCTAAAGAAAATCCACACGGGTTTTCCCTTTGCTACGAAGCCTTCATATCTAGACTTCAAATTTATTCTTTTTCATTTTTAAATATTCAAAGCAAAGTCTCTAACTAGAAAGAAGAGTTTGATTAAAATTAAGTTACTTTGCTAAAACAAAACTCCAACTTGGACCTGAACTGGAGCAAATTGTATGTGTCCCGTCATTGCTCATTTGGCAATAAATGTTTGTTCAGACATTGAGACACTGTGAATGAAATCGAGACAAACAAATCACTGTCCTTTCCCTCAGTGGGTCTGTGGTTGCAAGGGGGGAACAAAATTTATACACAAATAAAGGAATCATGAGAAGGAAAGGAAAGTAATAAAGATAAACTGACACCATTAGAACAGGGACAGAAAGAGATTATTCCTGCATTATTGTTTGATTTGGAATATCCCTTAAATGATCCTGGGTTAAAGGCATGTCCCCAGCTGGTAGCATATGGAAAGATAGCAGACATTTTAAGAAGGAGGCCTGGTTGGAAGAGATGGTTCACTAATGGCCTTTCAAGAGTATATTTTCTGCCTGAACCCTTCCTCTCTTTTTTTCTCTCTTCCTGGCCACCATGAGGTGAAAAAAATACACCCACAGCTTCACCACAGGCCCATAGCAATGGAGCCTGCAGACCACGGGCTAAACTCTCTGAAACCATGAGCCCAAAATAAACCCTTTTTCCTTTGTTTTTCTCGGATATCGTTTCACAGAAATGGAAAACTAACACACCTTAGGTTGGGAGAATTTGAATCTACTGTGGTGTATTCCCTCCAGCACTCACTGATTCTTAACATTCAGTCTTTTATTCACTACTTAATGGTGCTCTTCTTCTATGTAATGGAACTCAGTGGTAATGCTCATCTTGTGTGTGTAAGGCTCTGGGTTCAATCCCCAGCACCACCAAAAAAATAACCTATCTTCTCACAGGCTTATAGACTGATCTAGGACAGGCTAGACCTTGACATACACAATATGTACAAGAACCTGAAAGAAGTAATGACTAAAATGCTGATTTTAGGTTTAAAAATTGTTTTTGTGTCTGTACATTTGAACTTGGAGGTAGCGCTCTCTGACAGTAATGTCTACAAAAGTTTGATCTCAGGTTTAAAACCTTAAGGAACTGATTCTCTGGATGATGATCAAGGCCCAGAAGAAGATGGCCAGGGCCCAACTTCCACAGAAAGTGCCTGCTCTGAAAAGCAGCCGCCCGGGACTGGCAGATAATAATCGCAGCTGAAAATGTTGGCAAACAGACGTTCTCCACGCAGCGTCGGCATCAAGGAGACTCAGAGCACATTAGTCACTCCTCTGTGGAGCAGTGGGGAGACCAGCCTCAGGTTGCTGCTAAAAAACTTTATAGAACAACCCTCGTCCATGAAAGAAGTGGTCAGAACACCTTTTCAAGTTCATAGAAGGTAAATGCAGGATAGTAGTACCCTTAAGAGAGGGAATAAGCAGCCACACAAATAGAAGAGGGGAAGTGTCTGGCTATAAAATATCTCCAAAGGAGCCAGCAATGAAAATAGATAAGCTGAATACAGCTCTAGCTCCACTTTTTAAAATTGCACCATGTTAGGCCGCCAAAACAAGTGTCCAGGGGAATGGTGAGGTCATCCTCCCGTAATATTTGGAAAGAGTCAAATTTTCCTGGAGCTCTGAGTGTACTCTTGGTTAGAAGGACACTGAGAACATGGCAAACATCTTGTCCCCAAATTTAATTAGGATTAAAAAATAAGACCTATGCAAAAAGGTCAGAGACTGAGCTTGCTCAATGGGAAGGAGGAAAGCCAAGAGATGTTTAAATTGGCCCGCTTGTATTGTGTGCATATCAATTAATATGTATTCATATATATTTAATATGGCTATTTTCTTTTTCCATTAGGGTGCAAACATTTTTAGCTGCTATGTAAGTATGTATTTAGGGTTAAATATTAAGAGAATCATCTAATGTGGTGTTCAAACCCTAGACAAATTCATCGTCAAGTTGAAAGTCCTCTACTGCGGAGTCCTGTTCTTGGTTTTATTTGGCTTAAAACACTAGTAGAGGTTGATGGTTAATGGTCTTTCTCTTCATTCAGTTCTGAGCTTAAGGAGATTTCCCCTCTTCCTGACCTACAGCAAGAAGGGATTTTCTCTTCTTTCCTGCTTGTGTTTATGGTAAGAATGTCCTGTCCTTCCGGACAGATTTGCCTCCAAGACCTTCCCCCACTGCCATCAAGAGAAAACTCCCAACTCCTCCTTTCTCCTGTGCTTCCTGCATTCCTCCTGCCTCAAATGGAATCTGCCTGTTCCCTGAGCTCACTTCTTCCTCTTCCCTCAAACTTGGTCCTCTCCACATTCACCCAAGCACAAAGACACAGCCCTTCTTACTGTTTCTCCTTCCAGTCACACCTCTTACCTCCTGTTACAAAAATCCTACATTTTTGCCAACTCTCCCACTCTTTCTAATCACTGTCTTCTGTCTAGTTCCTGCTCACTGCATTCCTTGCCATTTATCAAACTCCTAGCGTGTGGCCTCCAAGGCCAGCTGCCATTTCCGGCACCTCACTGCCCACAACACAACCACGTGACACGGGGCTCTGGTTGTCCGGTCCTTGTCTGTAGCAGCTCCCTCCACCTACCTGTAGTCATACGCCCCTAAGCATATGGGTTGGGCCTGGCCCTTGCCTGCCTCTGCCTCACCTTCAGCATCAGCCATGTAGACACCCTCTGAGTACCACTCAGTTCCCATTCCCTGGCTGGCTCAGCAGCTCCTGTGGAAGTCAGTCAAGGCTTCATGCCCTCTGGTCCACCTCAGTCTCACCACATATTGACCATGTTCTGCCGTCTCTTCCTTCCTCATCCAGCAGAGCTCAGAGTTCAGTACTGGCATAAGCCCTTCCCCAATGTTCCATTAACCTTTGAACTTTTTTGTTTCATTCTTCTGGGAATCTTCACCATTTCCTTCATCCCAGTTACAAGAAGTGGAGGTTGGCTGAAGAAAGGTGCAGAGCAGGGCACACTGGCTTCACTATAAATGCACAAAATGCATCTCAGATCTGCTTGCCATGTTTCTATGTTTGACTTGCTCTCCTTCCCACAGACATGACTGCAAAGATTTCCCCTCCTTTAGTGACAGCTGTCCTCTCTATATACACATATACCTTTGCACTGCACCCCTCAATCTCAGCTATGACATGGGGCCGGGGGCTATCATTGTCTGGATACTAAACACCCTCAGTACACATCCATCAGTGTTTCTGAATCATTTGTCCACCTGACAACTAGTCATCTCTATGCAGTGTCTCGAAGGCACACCAACAGTTCCAAAACTAAAGTCCGTGTTTTCTCATTCATTGAGCCAGGGTTCTCATCTACTCCCCTTCTTTCAGTAAAAGACACCACCATCTTTCCTGTGATATAAACCAGGGACCTTGGAGTCACTTTACTTTTCCATTCTCTCTCCCTGAATCTAATAGTTGGTCCTGTTGATTTGATCCGCTAAATGTCACTCAAATCCATTTTCCACCCTAACTCATGCCACCACCATACCCCCTGTGTCTGTGACTGAAGTAGTTTCTTCCTGTGATGGCCTAGACTCTGCACTGCCCATAACTAACCCCTCTCCCTCTCTTCCACTGAAATCCAAACTGATATTTTGGAAACTTAATTCTGAGAATGTACCTCTTCTACTTAAATCTCTGCAGCAGTTCCCATTGCTCTAAGAATAAAGGTAAAACTCTTCATCATGCTACATATTTAGACAAATTCCCATGGGTCATGTTTCTCATGCCATAGAGCCTTTGTACATGTCTCCTCTATTTGCAGTTGGCAATTTCTTAGCAAAATCTTTTCTCATGGTTTATCCATGTTTTATAGTAGGAAGTATGTCTACTATAATTTTATTTGTAGTAGGAAGACCTACTCTCTATTATAAAAAATCCTTTCATATGGTTTTAGTTTTACAATAATGAGTTTTATAATTATTTTAGTTTTACAATTTCTTTAACTAATGTCTGTCTCCTATAGCTGGTGATTTGCCTGTGAACACAGGATCCATATGAGACCTAGCTCACCACTGAATGCCTAGGGCTCCATCCAATGCCAAGAGAAGGTGGACCATCAATAAATATTTATTAAAGGAGCACATTAATAACCAGTATTGTTTCTTTGTGTATCTCTGTGTAAATTGACTTTATGTATCTCTATATAATTATCATCTAATTCATAATTGAATTCTTCACTAATTAACAGAATAGCTTTCTTTAAAAACCAATTCTTCAACAGTACAAGTAGCCTTTAAGAATTCCTTTGTTATCCACTGTCTTCTTAGATGAAAATCAAAATATAGTCATGTGCTGCATAACATTTCAATCAATGAAACACATATATGATGGTGATCCCATAAGCCTATATCACTAATGAGACTGTAGCTGTTTTAGTTTATGTAAGAACATTCCATGATGTTCACACAATGACTGCTATAGTATAGTTCTTAACAGCCCCCCAAAGTTCTATGTTGCAAAGGCTTGGCTCCCCAAGTGGCACTACTGGGAAATGGTGGAAACTTCAAGAGATGGGTCCTAGTGATGAGCAACCTTAGGTCACTGAAGTAACCTTATAGGTAACTGTGTAACTCAGCCGCTTCCTCTTTCTTTCTTTTGCCTCCGGCAATGAAATGAAAGGCTTGTCTCTGCCTCATGCTCCTGCCATGATATGCTGCCTCACCAGAGGCCCCAAAGTAATGGAGCCAACTGACCATTAACTGACCCCTCAGAAATCATGAGCCAAATAAAACCTTTCCTTTTTCCAGGTTGATTGTCTCAGGTACTTGTTATGGTAATGGAAAGCTGACTACCACTGGACAAAATTGTCTAAGAACACAATTCCAGAAAACACCCCTCACATCAAGCATTTCATGACTATCCTGTTTGTATGGCAATTTTGTTTCTGAGTTCTCTCATATTCTATTATTCCATTTACTGTGGAATTTAAAATTAAGGAACTATTTAGATTTTCAGTTTGGGCCATTTGGTTCCAAATCTTCTTTTACTCACTGATTTACATCTAAATTTCTCCTTCTCTCCACTTATCAGACCTAATAGAAACTTAGGATACAAAGGCCTTGCTGGTGATTGGAACTCAGCCACACTGGTGCCAGGCAGGCACAGTGACTGCATTGTCTGGGGTGGTTCCTCCTCCTGTTGGAGAGCAGCAATCCTCTGTCCCAGCTCGGGTACAGTTTGTCCTCACTGCTGTTTGTCTGATTAGTTGTTTCTCTGATTCTAAACTTGGTGCTGTGTTCTTTCCTATTTTAACCTCATGTCTGTCTCTATCTCCTAAAGTTTCCACTGAGGCTGCAAGCTGAAATATACCTTGGTCTGCTCATGTGGGTTAGACAGTCCCAGTTCTGTCCTCTGGGACAGGAAGGAGGTGTTCCCTGGGGTGACTGAGACCCAGCCCTAAGCACATTTGCATAGCAAGTTGGTCTTCAGATCCCCTGCTTGCCAGAAACTTCTGTTTTTTGCTCATTCTTCTGCTCCCCTACAGGCCACCTCCTCTTGGGGACTCTAATCCCAAAGCAGCAGTATCTCCCCTCCAGTGATTACTGTGACTGCTCTTCCTTTGCTGAGCATCCCTTCTCTGATCAGTCACATGCACCCTGTCACACAGGCTTCTTCTTCCTGTGAGGGAAGAAGAAGCACTAATGTTTCTCAGAACCTGACCCTAACAACTTGTCTTTACCTTTCACCTACTCTCCTTGTGAGTGTCTTAGTTACTCTTCTCTCATTGCTGAGATATAATCCCAAAGTTCGAGGGGAAAAGGCTTACTTAGATCACAGTTTGTAGAGGTTTCAGTCCATAATTGGGTGGCCCCAAGGCAGGATGGAATGTGGCAGAGGGGCAACAGTTCATGGTGGTGGAAGACAACAAAAGCAGTAAAAGAGAGAGTGAGGAGACAAGCCTTTCTTTCCCTTACATCATATGCAGGCTACCTACCTTAGGGCCAGTATAGCACTCACTCCCTTAATTGCAGCATTAGACTGTAAGTCAATTATACACTCTAGATTCACCCATAACTGCTTAAAGCTTTGGAGGTCCATCTAGACATAAGCCATACAGGAAGACTTTCTTCTTGTGGTGCTGGGAACTAAATCCAGGGCCCTTTGTTTAGCAGCCATTCTATTTTGTCTAACATACATTTGTGTTCAAGGAAAACAGTGGTGCATCGTCAACTGTACAAGTAAGCATTGAATGAGAGTGTTCCTCAACTGACAATGGTTATGTGCAATAACCCGTTGTAAGTTGAAAATCTCAAGTCAAACGTGCATAATACCCCTAACCTAGCAAATAGCATAAATTAGCCTCACCAAATTTAAATGTACTTGGAACACTTACCCTGCATGCTAGGCAAGCACTCTACCACTGAACACTGTCTCCAGCCCTTCTGAAGAAATCTCCACTCTGAAGGACATAACACCAATTCACATCTCCACTCTAAATTTCAGATCTGCATACAGATGGTGCCCAAATTAAAGATAGCTCAACTTACAGTTTTTCATGGTTAGGAGAATGTGAAAGTATATCCAAATAGCTATTCTATTTCTCTCTTTCAGTAAAATCTTCAATGAATTACATGAAATATTCTTTTTTCATGAAACAGGCTTTATATTACATGATTTTGCCCAGATCTTGGTAATATAAATGTTCTATGCACACTAAAGGTAGGTTAAGTTAAACAATGTTGTTTAGAGCTTGAAACACAGTTTTGATGTACACAATTTTCAACTTACAGTGGGTTTATTGGAATATCACACCTTCATAAATTGAGAAGCCTTAGTATTCAACACTCACTTGCCACTATTCCTATTGGACATAAGGTGTATCACCAAATAGAAATGTTGCCATTTCTATAGGAATTCAGTAGAAAGATCCTTCTGGAGAAAAAAGCCATGCAGCATTATTTCAACTACATAGGACCTACTTGACTGTATTACCAAGCCTAGAGTATGCTTTCTCTCCCACAGGGGTAGATTCCAATAATTATCCTCCTGTGTGATGACATATCCTGTAAGTGGTGAATGACATTCTTGTCATACCACCAGCATGGCCAGGATATTAGCATTTATTGAGTACTTACCAGTATATTTTCTCTTCTGAGATTTAGAAAAAGAGGGGAGAAGTCTAAAAACTCCAAGAACCTTTTTATAACTGATAATATCCACAAGGAAATTTCCATCTGAAAATGTAATTGTAGAGCTTTTCGTGCAAGTTCAGTTGATATTTAATGCTATTTTCACAAATTTACCCTTAAAGTCAGGCACTATTTATAATTAAATGAATGACTGCAATCTAATTATTAATTATAAAATGTCTGTTTGCTTTACAAAAGAAAATGACCCCCTAGAGGTCCTTGGTTTTGCATTTAATTTAATTAGTGAATTTAATACATGTCCTCTAGATTGCTCATCTTATATTTTTGCTGAAGGAAGGTAGCTGGCTTGTCAGAAGGAATTACTTACAAATTGCCTAATTAACTGCTTCAATCCTTATGTGATGAGATTCGCATGAAAATAGAAAAGGGCATTCTAAGGACAGACAAAACTACTCACATAGACATCATACTCCTCGTCACCAGCTCTAAAGTCACGTTACTTGTGGATTTCTAGTCAGTAAAGAGCTGCTTAATTAATAAGGCATATTGGATTCAGAGAAAAATGTATAGAAATGTTGATTATTTCTATCTAATTAGAACCTAGATAATGTATAGTATCAAAAACTTTTAAACATTCAATGGAAAGCAAATATTGACAGATATGAATAATGCCTGTATGTTACAATTGGAAAAAAAACAGAACAAAATAAAATATAATTTCTCTGTGAGGTTATTTATATATTTACCATTGAAAACAGTGCAAGCATGAGAGATTTAAGTCTTCATAGGTTGGCAGGATTTAGAAGACCTTAATGCTGAGCTACTATATCATTTTTTAATACAGGTATCATGCCTGGCATTAGACTCTATCTAACTTAGCCTGCCATGATAGGCCCTAGACATAGAAGATTATACCAATGGTCCTAAACCTTATATATGACATCAGCATATTGCATGGTACAAGTGCTATCCATTCAATCAAGTAGCTAAAATCCCCCCTTAAACTAAATCTAAGTGTCTACCAAGTGATGCATAGATAAAGAAAATGTGGTACATGTGTACATGAGAGTGGTATTCGGTCATTTAAAAATATTAAATCTGATTAAAGAGATTAAATCTGATCACTATAACACAGGTGGAACTGGAGGTCACTGTGTTACATGAAATAAGTCAGGAACAGAAAGACAAGTACTACATGGTCTCACTCTTATGTGGAATATTTTTTAAAAGTTTGTCTCAAAGAAAATGAGCATAGTACGATGTTTACCAGGGAAAAATGGGGAAGGATGGTTGAGGAAAGTTTGATCAATGGATACCAAGTTATAGCTAGGACCAAGAGTTTCTATTGCACAGTAGAGCGACTATAGCTAGCTACTGTGTATTACATATCTCAAAAAGCTAGAAGGGATTTTTAAAAATGATTTTGGAGTATACGGATATGTTTAATCTGATTACACCACGTATACATGTAGTAAAATATCACACAGTACCCCATTACTATGTATATTTATTTGTATTTTTATTTTAAATCAATTTAATTTAAAATTGAAAGTGGGGCTGGGGATATAGCTCAGTGGAATAAGCACTTGCCTAGCAAGCGCAGGGTCCTGAGTTCGATCCCCAGTACCGCAAAAAAAAAGAAAAAGAAACTCTCTTTGCTAAATTTCTCCTTGACATCCTGTATTTGGGCTGGGGATATAGCTCAGTGGAATAAGCGCTTGCCTAGCAAGCACAGGGTCCTGAGTTCGATCCCCAGTACCGCCAAAAAAAAAAAAAAAAAAAAAAGAAAGTGAACCAGGCATGATGCACACACCTATAATCCAAGCACTGTGGGAAAATGAGGCAGGAGAAAAGCAAGGTCAAGCTCAGCCTGGGCAACTCAGCAACTTAGTGAGACTCTGTCTCAAAACAACAAGTGAAAAGGGGCTGCAGATATAGCTCAGCACAAAGATCCTGATTTTAATTCCCAGCACCAAAATAAATAAATAAACTCAAGTTTCTATTGATAAGCATCGTAACCTGCATACTGTCTGAAACCCTACTGGAGTCTATTTCTGGAACCCAATGCTTTGGACTTCTCCAATAATACATATTTTGTGAAAGATATCTCCTTGTCGGAGCATGACACGCAAACTCCCTAGTTTGCCATTTAGGAGCCTGCGTGCTCTTGAATCACACTTTTGATCCCATCTGATGTCCCCTCAGCCCAGAATTCCGCACTTGAAAGAATGGATGTGACCACAGATTCAGTGATCTGCTGTTGAAAAAACGATACCATACAAGAGGCAAAGGCAGGGTGCAGACCTTGGCTTATGCCTGTAATGTCTGGAGTTGCTTTCATAGTGATCGTAGCTGATCTCACAGTCTTGCACGGCCTGGGCTGATAACCATGCTGTGATCAATCTGTTTCTGACCAAAGAGCTTTCCTGAGTGCATCCAGGCTGGTAGAAGAATGAAATACAGAGAATGTGACTCCGGTCTGTTTCTCTTTGCTGCCATCTCGCTCTCAGAGGGGAAGAACTGGAATCTGTTCTAGCTTTTACTAAACATACTGACTACAACACCAAGTCACCTTCTTAAGAGACCAAAGGCAGGGAATCCATTAAAATGCACCTTCCATCATCAGACACTTAAAATATTAGCTTGGGAAATGTTGGCTTCAGGGTTAAACAGCAAATCAGGTGTAATTTTCATTCATTCTAAGGTTTTCACACATTCATTTATTTGTTGCCTCAAGGCAGTAAAGAAAATTAATAGTTATCCTTTCTGAGTTTAAACATAGTTACATCTATATAGATATTGGAGCAGTTACAAAACGTAGCACTACTGTCAAAAATAATTCTTAAGGACACGCTAAACATGACAACACGGTGCTATTAATTATGTCAGTCTGAAATGCCAGATTATATAAACTAAAAAGAAAAATAAAGAAATAAAATCCTGCTCAACTTTGCCTCTGACCCAAAACCAAGTCCATAAATCTTTCCAGTAAAATAAAATCACTAACAATTACATGAGAGAACATAATCCCAGGTATTTTTAACTACAGGTAAGGGATAGTAGAAAAAGGATGAATTATGTGTAATGGTCCACTCAGACCCCTTCTTCAGAACAGGAGTGTTTGCTCTTCCAGCTGCTGGGAGTGCTGTGCTATGGTTTAGATATAAAATGCTCACCCAGCCAAGCATGGTGGCACATGCTTATAATGCCAGCACTCTCGAGGCTGAGGCTGGAGGATCTCCTAGAGTTCAGGGTTAGCCTGGGCTACATAGTGAGTTTAAGATTAGGCTGAATTACAGAGCAAGATCCTGTCTCAAGAAGCAAAAACCTAAACTAAATTAAAATGCTCCCCCAAATCTCATGTATTCAGAATTCACTACAATCATGGTCCAAAGGGGCCAGGCTACTGCTTGAACTGGCAGCAGACCTTGGGATCATCCACATGGTGCTGCCTTTACAGGTGTTCAGAACGTAAGAGTTATGGGCTCATGCAGGCTTCCATCCAGATTTCAGAAGAAGGCCTCAGAGGCCAAGCAGGAAGACCCTGAAAAAGCAGTAAGTGAAACTGTGAGAGTAAAGCCCAAGGTGCATGGGAGTTGGAGATGCCAGGAACATGGAACATTGCCAAGGAAAGCTGTCAGCGGAGCTTGCCCAAGCAGGCCAGAGGGACTGTAACTGGCAGTAACATAGGGACAGGGCATGGGAGCCCTTTGTAGTTCACATCTTACTACAACCTGCCCCTGGTGCTGGGCATGGAGCTGCAGGAATTAATGTTTGCCTTGGTGGATTTCAGTTCTGCTTTGATCCCGTTCCTTTCTATTCCCCTATTCCTTCCTTTTGGAATGGGAATGTTTGCTCTGCGCCACTGTATGCTGAAAGTACTTGACATGATGTTTTTATTTTTACACAGGTTTACCACTAAGAGTTGGCCTTGAGACTTTGGATTTGGACTCTTCTGTGATACTAGAACTGATACTGACATTTAGAGATGGATTAAATGCATTTTACATAATGAGGTAGAACCTTCTGAGGCCCAGAAGCAGAACATTATGGGTTAGACTTAAAATTTCCCCCAGAAGTCTCATGTGTTCAGAACGGGGGCCATTGGAAGGTGATTGGATCATTGAGGCCTCATACCTTATACCCATCAGTGAATTAATCTAGCAATAGTATGAATTTATGTGCTGGTAAGAGATGGAGCTTGGTTGGAGGGGTGAGTCGCAGGGTTCATTGCAAGGGTTTATTCTTGCCCTGGCTTCTCCCTTCTCCCTCTGCTTTCTAGCTAGTAGCCACGATATGAGCAGGTTTCCTCTACATGTGCTTTCACTGTGCTGTTTGTGCCTTGAAGTCAGGTGACCATGGACTACACCCATTGAAAGTGTGAGCCAAAATAAACTTCTCTTCCTTTAAGTTGTGAGTGTCAGGTGTTTTTGTCTCGCAACAGAAAAGCTGACAAATAGGTGCTGCCTGCTCAAGGCTCACACAAGGCCTATCCCCAGGAACTGCTCTCAATCAGAAGAGCTCCCTCACTCCTAGGACATAGCCCTGCAGCAGGTTCAGCCTGCGTCCATGACTAGCCAATGCAAGAGCATAAATACCTCGCTGGCCCCCAGCTTCTCCACCTCCTCCCTCCAACACTTTACACTGGAAGGTCCTCGAAGAACCCCAGTCTCAGAGCTCCATGTAGGTTTGGTAGAATCCTCTGTTCAACTGCATCATAATTCAGCTCTTCTCTCAGTGCCATCTTCCCTCCTTCACCCCCTTATGGATGCTGTTCCTTTGCATACTTTCTACCTGAAAACCTACACCTGTCTCTCAGAGAGCCTGACCTATGACAATACATGATTTGCTGATCACTATGGTATGTAAGGAACAAAACAGAGTCCTTATAAATAAAGCAAAATTTAAAAAATAAATAGATAAAACCAATCAATTTTTAAAAGGTAGGAAGAGTATCTTTTAACTGAAATCATGAAGCAAGGTGACATATATGTGTGTTGAAATCGCCAAAATTAGGAGACAAACCCTCCCCTGAATCAGCATCTAAAATCTAACCTTATTTTATTTTTGTCAGTGTTATTTATTTCCTACATGTCAGCTGAGGTTATCTGAACCTTTTAAGATTAAAATGAAACCGGCCAGAGCCTTGAGTTCTATGTCCTTAGGGAAGCACAGTGCCCTGCTCTGATGTTTCGATAAATTCTTGGGTGCTTGCCTTCTCGTTATCGCTCCAGCGCGTGTCAGTGCTTGATGGCACTTGTGCGGCACCGTAGCAGTTTCCTTCCTTTCTGTCCACCTCAGCCCTAAGTCAAGCGCTCTGCTTGGCTCCTGCATCCCCAACTCACACAGATAAAGTGTGCAGTTTATTACGTTGGGTTAGGTGAGAGAGACCTTGTAAAACCACAGCACAAAAACGTAAAAGTGGACTTGCTATTCATTTTCTTAAAAGCTTTTTTGACCACTAAAAGCAGTTCATAACTGTAGTTTCCTGAACAAGGCTAATTTCCTCTCTAAACAGAACTCTGAAACCAGTTAAGAAAATATTTTCACCCCTTTGCTTATTAGAAAAAAAAACCTGGAAACTAAATTTAATAGTTAAATTTGGAATAAAATAATAAAATAATAATAAATTTGAAATAGATAATAAATTTGGAATGAAAATAATAAACTAATAACAAATTTTGAAACTATTCTCTAAATTGTGGTGGCTCCATAATTTAAGGGGGAAACTGGAGAACAAATTTAAAATTCAATTTTCAAGGAATATTAAATAGCTAGGTAATATGACCATTGCATTATAAGTAAAAATAATTGTTAAGAAGCATTTAGTTGTGTATATTTGGGGACTCAAAATATATAATTTTATATACATTAACTTAAAAGGTTGGAAATACAGGAAATTATTAACTATAGCTTCTAGATGAGACTAGAAAACATACTTTTCTGAATTTTTTAATTTTAAAAATGAATATGTGCTCCTTTTAGAATCAGGACAAATCAACAGTGCTAGTTTGAAATTCTTTGGGAATTTACTGGGGAAATTAGAAATATGTAATTACGGAGGAAAAAGAACAAAAGCAACCATTTATATTACTCTTTTTTTTTAAATTTTATTTTAAAAGACAAAAGAATGGAGACATATGAACCAGAATAAGCCATAAACAATACCGAAAATACAAAACTATACAGAATGTAGTAGGGAATTAGCACTGGACGTTGTATTACATAATGTTATCTTCACATTAGTTAACACAAAAACATTAAAGGAAATACCAAATTATAGAGAAGATAGTAGGGAATTTGCACTGGATGCTGTATAATATAAAGTTATCTTCACTTCTGTTAATACAAAAACAATTGAGGAAATACAAAATTGTAGAGAACATAGAAGGGAATTAGCTCTGGATGCTGTCGTGCATGATGTTACCTTCACCTTTGTTACTCAGTTACCCGGATGATGGCCCATTTGATCATTCAATTTTTCTCCTCCCTCATCTCCGTTGCCCTACCACTCAATCAGTCATCTTCCCTGTGATAATAACTGTATTCCTGGGTTTATCTATACCCTTGGACTCTCGCCTTGGGAAGACATATAGCTGCCTCAGACTATACTATAACATGCACGGATGTATACAGACTGCCATGGTCGGAGGTGGAAAAGCACGTATGCTCACAGCGGACCACCTGGCTCCGCCCCATCACCATGCTATGGGTGGGGGCGGGTCCAGTCCGTGAAGTGCCCTCAGTGGGGCCCTCAGTGGAGCAGCCACGGGGCCCTCAGTGGAGCAGCTGCGGGGCCCTCAACGGAGCAGCCGCAGGGCCCACTGCAGAGCAGCTGTGGGGCCCACAGCAGAGCAGCCGCAGGGCCCACTCATTTATATTATTCTACCTGTTAAATTTATATCTGGAAGGTAAATCAAGGCCTTCTGAAAAAGATAGTAATATTTTCTGCTTCTTTATTATTTGTTGGGAGTTTCATTTACCAGGAAAGTAACAAACTGATTAGTTTTGTTTCAAAGTTCACAAATAAGACTTACTTTATTCTGTATATTAATTACAAAGAAAATGTGTATTATCACTTATACAGTTGTCTAATTTATGTTTTGTAAATTGTCAAATATTGATGTCATAAAGATAACACAATATGTTTTGTTCTGTTTAGTTTTTACATGCTGGGATTGAACCTGGGACCTTGTACCTACCAAGAAAATGCTCCACCACTGAGCTACACCCTACACCTAATGTGTTCCTTTTTAAACTAAAAAGTTATGACTATTGCTCTTCTAAAATAGCATGCTATGTAAATTAGAGAAATAATTATGAACAGGGCTGCAGTGGTTTTCTCTATATAATAAAGTAACTATATCATTGGTAATTATCAGTGTAAGTCCAGGAAGAAACACTGTCTGCATTTAATGCCAAGGCATCCCTTCAGCACCATGATCACCCCCTCAATAAAACAGATTTGCTGTGCCCTGAGCACTCACTCTGTCCTGAGATGAACCATTATACTGTGCCAGGACCTTGAAGGTTCAGTGACAATGACTATTTGTAATTGATAACCCCATGTTCACTAAGAAAGCAGCTCTCGCAGAGATGTATTGTCTTTCATAAAGTCTGGGAGGGAAAGAAAGCTTAAGAGCATTTTACATTCCATTTCATTCAAATTCCTCTTTTAGCCGCTGATCAGAATCTCTTATGGAGGCAAAGACAACTTCCATCTCTAGCATTTTCCTGCAAACCAGCATCCCTTTCTTTGTCAAAGCAGAGCTCAGCTGGTTGGATCCAAAGAGGAATGTGTTTCTTAAAATGAGGTCTGGGGTCACCTACACAGAACCAAGTATCTTGTTAAAATGCAGATCCCAAACCTTCCCCTAGAAATTTCAAAGTCAAGGCTGGGAAGCCGTAAATTTTACAAGCTCTCCAGCAATTCCTATACACAGAGACGCTTGAAACCCAGTGTCAAAAAATTCCACAGAACAACTTTAACAAACTTGTTAAGTTTGAAAGGTGCAGGCTGGCCTTATAGATTCACTACACTATGCTTGCAACCATTATTTCAGCATATACATTTACTCACAAAAATATAGGTTTACTACTGTTTGCCATGTTGTGTGGACAGTAGCCCCTTCGATCTTGTACTGACCGTGTCCCCTGATTGCAAAGTGTTCCTTTGTGTTTCACTGATTTCGTACTGCTGTGTTCCTCACAGCCACACGGGCAATTGACCCAGAAACAAAATTAAGGAATTAGGAACTACCTGTAATGCACACTTTTGAAATAACATATTCTAACTACTCACATCACTAAATAATTTTTAAATAAATAAAAATGCATTTAGAACTACTCTTGGATTTTACATTTTCAAGGAGAAATTTATCTCATAACCTCACAAATCAAAACAAAAATACATACGTTGTTTACTCTGTTCTCGCCAGTGCACTAAACATGCTTCAGTGTTAGATGTGACCCTGGCTTCTAACGCTCGCACTAGGAAACTGCTCAGATCCACTTGTCTTTCATTCATTAAGGCAATATGCACTGACGCTGGCTCTGTGTCAGGCACTGAGTGACAAGTTCCATGGAGCATGAGGACAGCTGCTGGTCTCAGCAGAATCTTATTTCCCTAAACCAAATTCTGGCCACACTCAGCCAATCTGCTGTACCCTTTCCTTCGGAAGATCATGGGAAATCATAAAAGGTATCAGGAGAATCATTGTTGTGACTAATGTTTGATTCACAACCCTTAAGAATCTCATCTACTAACTTCTAACTTTTGCTTAAAGTGGTTACCAAAAGAAAACTTAATTCTAGTTTCTCCAAGTATTCCAATGTTTCTTTTTAAGATTTTAGCTGACACATAAACATGTACCTATGTATGAAGCACCATCTGCATTCTGTGATGTTCAAATAGATGTAACCATGTAGCTCATCACACAATTGCCGCTTCTTTATGGTGAAACGTAAACAGTTCTTTCTTCTAGTGTTTGTTTGCTTGTTTGTTTTCTGGTTACTAGGAACTGAACCCAGGGCTGAGCTACAGTCCCAGCCCTTGTATTTTATTTTGAGACAAGGACTGGTATGTTTTAGATTGCAAAAGTCCTGCAAAAGTCTCATGTGCTCAGGTGAGACAGTAATTGGATCATGGAAGTGCTGCACTCAGCAATGAATTTACTCAGTGATGAGTCAAGCAGTGGAGGGAGTTTGGGGGGGGGCCTTGTTGGAGGTGGGGCACTGAGAGTGTGACCTGGAGGGGTGTATCCCTGTCCCTGGCTCCTCCTCTCTCTGCTTCCTGGCCATCATGCCATGGACAGTGGTCCTCCACCTGGACCCTTCCGCAGTGCTCTTCCTGCCTTGGAGGCAGCCAACTAAGGACTGAAACTTTTAAAAACTGTGAGCCAAAATAAACCAGTCCTCCTTTAAATTGTGAGTGTTGGATATTTTGCCCCCGCCATAAGAAAGAGACTAAGACAAGGTTTCACAAAGTAGTTCAGACTGGCCCAGAACTCTCGATCCTCCTGCCTCAGCCTCCTCACCTCAGCCTCCTCAAAGAGAAGACTTTGAGGAGCTGACACTTCTTCCCTTGGTACCTGTTGACTGGCCTTTCCCCAGCTCACTCCCTCCTTTCTCCCTGTGCTCCCCAGCCTCTGCTAAGCACCATCCTACGCTCAACATCTATGAGTCAATGTTTTTAGATCCGACAGATGAGTGAGACCCTGTAGCACTTGTCTTTCTCCGCTTGGTTTATTTCACTTAATACAATGACCTCCAGTTTCAGCTACTTCTCACAAACAATGAGATTTCATTCCTTCTCTGGCTGAATAGTAGTACCCTGTTGTGTGTACATACTGCATACGTACTGTACTTAACTTCTTCCTTCATCACGTGGTGGACACTTAGAGTGTTTCAGTTTTGAGGCTACTGTGAGCACTACTTCCAGAAATGGGAACACAGATGACAGTCTCGCTACCTTCCCGCTGACTGTACCATGCCCCTTATAATGGAACTGCTGGTGTGGTAGTTATGTTTTTAATATTTGAGACTCCTCCATACCTTTTCCCACAATGGCTGTATTGATTCCTACCAAGAGGGCTCAGAGGTTCCCTTTGCTGCACATCCTCCCCAGCGCTTGTTACCTTTTGTCGCTGTACAATACCCATTCTAACTACAGAGCAATGATACCTCATAGTGGTTTTGATGTGCATTTTCCTTATGATTCAGGGTGCTGAGCACTTTTTCTTGTGCCTGTTGGCCATTTGTATGTCTTCCTTTGAAAAACTGTCTATTTAGAGCTACTGTCCATTTTTAATTGGATTATTTGTGTTGTTTTGTTTTGCTATCAGAGTTGTTTGTGTTCTTCACACATCTCACTCCTTGTCACATGCACAG
Source organism: Dinomys branickii (assembly GCA_004027595.1). Taxonomy (NCBI): domain Eukaryota; kingdom Metazoa; phylum Chordata; class Mammalia; order Rodentia; family Dinomyidae; genus Dinomys; species Dinomys branickii. Next base: position 46,532 of record PVLD010004078.1, read on the forward strand.
TTTGTAAATATTTTCTCTCATTCAGCAGGTCATCTCTTTACTCTGCTGTTGCCTTTGCTGCACAGGATTTTTCTAGTTATATGAAGTCCCATTTGTCCGTTTTTATCTTTGTGGCCTGTGCTTTTATGGCCTCACCTTTTTCTTTTCCAATGTCCCAAAGCATTTGCCTTATGTTTTCTTCTATAGTTTCATAGTTTCAGGACTTACATTTAAGCCATTGTATTTGGGGAGATACAGGGGTCTAATTCCACCCTTATCAAAGTAGATGTCCAATTTTCCAGGCACTATTTATTGAAGAGACTGTCCCTTCTCCAAGCCAAGTTATGGGCAACTTTGTTGAAAACTAGTTAGCTATAGATGTACGGATTTACCTCTGGGCTCTGTTCTGCACCACTGATCTCTAAGTGTCTGTTTCTGTGCCAATTGCATGCTGTTTTGATTATGGTCATCTTTAGTCAGGCGGTATAATATACATCCTGGTATGTCTTTTGTTTTGTTTTTCTTCAGGATTTCTTTTGGCTATCAAAGGTTCTTTGTACTTATACACACACACACACACACACACACACACACACACACACATATATATATGTATATACACACATACATATATGTATATATTTGGGGGGGTCACGGTACTGGGAATTGAACTCAGGACTTTGTACTTACCAGGAAGGCATTTATGCTGCTGAGCTATATCCCTGGCCCTGTAGTTCCAAATAAATTTTAGGATTCTTTTTAGGTCTTTGAAGGATATCATTGGTATTTTAATAGAAATTGCATCAAATCTGTAAATTTTTTATTCAAAAGTATATTTATAGCATGTAAATTCACAAAATGATTTTTTGATACTTTCGATTCGTGAAAGTAATTCTTATAGATTTTATAAAATGAGAAAAGGCAGGACCAACAAAATTTCTTAGATGTGCAAATTTGTATAAGATACCTAGAAAAGTGTATATCCACAAAAATATCAAAACACCAACCAGGAAAGGATTTTCATAGCAAAAAAGAGAACGGTCTAGGACCACACTGGTGTTGAGGAAAGAAACTATTCTAATGCTTACAAATGATCCCTGTGTTCATTTGTATAGTTGGGGACTCTAATTTGAGTCCTCTGCCAGGAATAGAGTGCAGCAAATAAAATATCCCCCAAAGAGATATTATCAGAAGTAGGCAGCTGATAAATATTAACTCCTTAGCCAAATAGCAATTTTGGGTAGAGCAACAAGGATAGACAATTATTTTATTGCTAATTCTTTAATAATACTTGACACACCACTTGTGAGGATATTTGGCTATGGCTGTGGTTAAATGACTACTGTGTACCCCCAAGTTACTAAAGGATTTGCAGTATTTATAAGGGAGAGCTTCCCCCAACAGTCACCTGAGAGGTATTGCTGAGCATATTTTAGGAATTACCCTCATCTATGTTCCCATGGTTTACATGTGTTCCTATTTGGTAAGCCATTCTACTGCTATTGTGTTTATCAAATTGTATCTGTTGAAGCAACACCTATCTCCTTTCTAGACCATGAAACTCAATCCCCCTTATCTATTGGACACCCCAATACCTAGAAAGTGCCTGATCCACATTAGGTATTTATAAATGTTGACTGAGTTGCATTTCAAGGTAGTATTATGATTTGGTAATTTCCATAAAACCTTTCTATTAGACAGATGGAGATCCTGTGGCAAAGGAAGGTTTAATATGCTGCTAAAGTAAGAAAACACTAAGACTTTGACTAGGGAGAAAGACTAAACTTACATTAAAACATACATTAGATTTCTATAGATATTGCTTTTCTTTGGAACTACATTGTGTAATTAAAGATCATAGGTATTTTTAAAACTACAGAGGGTAAGATAAAATAGTAATGTTAACCTACTTGGACTTTGTTTACCTTTTAATTCCTTTTCAATATGTACTTGTAAAGACATAACGATTTCTTACATATTATAATACATTTAAATAAGCTAAGGCATTTGAACTTCATTCATTTGCAATCCACAAACAGGTGGCAAGATGCCCATAACCGGTGCACAGAATTTAAAATATCTTGATTCACATCTAGAACACTGGCACAACATTGCTTTTTTGGTTCATTAGTTCATGGAACTACAGTCACAGCTTAGGCAAACCACATGAGACAGTGGATTCTCTGTGCTTTCTTGAAACCTCTCCCAGTGGTCTACTTTGAACTAATGCCTTATTGTGGTTCTAAATGGAGGTGTGGGAAGTTTTGGCCCTGTGTCAAATGTATTAAACCTTCCACGTCTTTTGTTTTAAACTCAGGAAACCACAGATCTGTCTAAATATTCATCCACCACCAGACTTTGTTAATAAGGAAAATAATGAAAAGCATACATGTAGTGTAGTCCGCCCAGAATATGGAGCACAGTGGGGACAGTAGGCAGACCCTGCTTTGTAACAGGCACTTGATTATTCTAATCTCTTCCCATTGCTCCTGCCCTTCATTCTATGGCTTCTCTTCATCAGATAATAGTCACAATGTGTTCACACAATGTTCAGGTGCTCTTTTTCCCCACACAGGAAATATACTGATTTTACAGAAAAGAAACCAGGCTTGGGTTATAAGAAATCTGCCTTTACGAACTGTCAAACTTCAAGAACTGATGTAACATGTGAGTGTGTTATCTTGTGCCCTAACTGCCAGGGCGCATTCTCAGGATTCCTCTTTTAACCACATCTATCTAATGATGCATCGGTGTCAATGTCTGGAGACTTCATTTGAGTTACCCAGACTATACTAGTCTGTCCTTGTCACTGAGACATAATACCCAACAATCACAATTTAAAGGAAGAGACGTTTCAGGGATTTGGTCTGCAGTCAGCTGTCTCCAAGGCAGGAACATCATATCTCCCCCGTCGGAGGAAAGATGCTTACTTCACTGCAGTTGGGAAGCACAGCAGGAAACTAGTGCCCCAAGAAGAGGTTGGGGATCAGACACAGACCCCCCGGCCTCTGTGACCCACCCTGACACCCCGAGTGTGCCGAAGCAATGCCCTGGGTGGCACCCAAACCCATCAGCTGCACACAACTGAACTCCACCAAAACAAGAACCACTTTTGTCCCTTTGTCTTTTTACACAATAAATTCTTCCAGTAAAAGACAAAAAATAGAAACACACAAACAAAATACCTATGCTCTTTCCAATACACCTCGAAACCAAAGAAAAGTTAAGAAAAAACTTTAGATATGCTTATGTCACATGCACATAAACATCCACTGAACTTTCTTGAAAAATACCTTATGTCCCAGCCTGAAAATTTTTCTGTGAGTACAAAGTAGTGTTTCTGTATGTGTGTGCATGTGTGTGTGTGTGTGTGTGTGTAAAAGGTAATAAAGAAAAAATGATAAAACACTGCCAAACATACTGTGAAATGAATGTTTGTTTTTCTTCCATTTTCATCTAGAACACGAAAACTATTATTATGTATTTATTCTGTTTTCAGCACGTCATTTTTCCAGGGATGGCAAACAGAGGCATAAGGGCTCTTTCAGCCTTGACTACCACAATTCATCTGCATCCTCAAGGCAGGGATGTTTTGGAAACAGTCATTACCATTGTCCTTTCAGCAATAATACACTATAACATTTTCCAATTGTCTCCACAGAGACCAAGGGGTTTATCCAATAGCTATAGCCACAGGCAAGCAGGGAGCTCTCCCAGCATAAACGTATACTTCATGGATCCTCATGGGGAATGCAAAAATAGATAGTATAAGCACAAGGCGACAAATTATTACAGGCTATTTTGACCATACTTGAAATATAGGTAGCACTTTTCAGAAAATTAGAATCAAATATAATAGATCCTTTCCCTCAAGAGCCTCAAATCTATGCTGCTAAAGCATGTGTTTATTCAGTCTTGCTGTGAACTGTCCATTTATGGTTTGTCTATCAACACATCCAGGAATGCCAAGATCCCTTGGTCCCCGAGGGGACTAAGTGGCCTGTTCTGAAACCTTTGCAGCTTGATAGCAGTTCAAATACCATTTTGCTTCACACTGGCTTTGTCCCATCTCCCACCCCTTTATCAAGGGGAGAAGTCGAGTTTGACCTCTTTTCTCCTTCATTTCTGCACTTGATTAAACCGATGTAGGAAAACAGATATCCTGGGGGCAAAAATAAATCTGATGATACACACAATTCATATCTATCTATAGCCATAGTCACTGAATCAACCAAATGTGACTTGATGGAAATATCACCTCTCAAATCTTCACTGAGGCCCAGAATCTATTTAATTTAAATACTGAGATAATTGCCATTCTATAGGCCCTGTCATAATTAGAATTCAGTTTTCTTTTATTATCCCCAACCAATAAACAAGGAAAATAATCCCAGGTTGAGTTTGGGCATGCCGTTCTTTATCTGCCAGGTTCTAAGCTATTGCCATACCTCCTCTGCGCCTAGTAGCCTAAGAAGTTGAGCAGCACCGTTTGACCCCACAGAGAAGTAGAGCAAACTCAAGCAATGATCATGTGACAAGAAGTGTTTGATAGTGTTTTGATGTGCTTTTCCTAGTTATTTCATCATTCTTCTGACTTGTCAGAGTAATAATACATGCTCCCTTTAGAAAATCCAAAAATTAGATAATTACAGAGAAAAATAATGGCACACCTGGAGGCAAACACCTGTTTTATCCACTAAAATAATGTTTCTGGGTTCAAGGGTTTACCAACAATGAGGACAGCTAATACATCTTCACAAAGCCATGCTTTTAATTCTCTGGTTTCACCACGACAATACTAGAATTTAGTAACATGAATTGCATGGATTGTAGTTCTATTCACTTGTGCATTAAGCTTTGTCTGCAGGATCCTCACAGGAGTGTCTATCCCATAGTAGTTGCCCAAATTGAAGTAAGGTAAATCAATCTAATCAGGCAGCTCTTGACTTCTTAGCAGAATAAGAATCCTGCATCAAAAGTGTAGTATAGGTTTACAGTGGAAGCTTAGAACAAATCAACTCTTATCTGCCAAGAAGTATATATTTTTTTCAAAGTGAAACACCTATCATCTTAATTTAATGAGCTATGGAATGTTCTACCTGTGATAATTCTGACATTTCACAAATGTTCAGAGGCGGGAAAAGCCACAGAAATATCTATTTAGAAAAGCTTCTATTATTAACACAAGTATCTTATTTTTAAACCTTGTTCACAACTCTAGAAATAAAACATGACCAAAAGGCACCATGACATTCCACCATGCAATCTAAAATTTAAGGGAGAGATGGTGGGTTTAAAATTTGGTTCTGAAAAAAAGAGGATGGGAATCTAGCTCAGCAGCACAAGTGCCTGCTTGGCAAGTGCAAGGTCCTGAGTTCAATTCACAGCATCAAAAAAGTAAAATTTGGTTCTGCCATTTTCTACTCAGGACTTTTATCAAGTTTCTAAGCCATCCAAAAGTCAGAAGTCATCTATCCTTTTTTCATAAGCAAAACATAATGTTCAATTCATTATATTATTATTTAAATTAAATGAAATAGGCTGCAGTATAGTTTAGTGGTAGAACACTTGGCCTAGCTTGCAAAAGGCCCTGACTTAGACCACAAAAAGAAAAAAAAAAAAATTAAGTGATGTAACAGGGCAAAGAACCTGGCAGAGCACCTGAATTCATCATAGGTGTTCAAAATATGTTCATGGAATCTGAGGGAATTGTGCTGTTTTACCTTGTTTTTAGGTAACGCTTTTCTTCCTGGGGTTAGTCACAACATGGCATAAAATAATTTTAGATATAATGAGTAGTTTCAGTAATTATGATCCTGTTCATTTTATAAATGGAACAATATTCAGACTTGGTGATTAGGGTTCTGTCTACTTGAGGCAATTACGCCAATCATGTGGTATAATTTGGGTTAAGATTTTTTTTTCATTTTAGTATATCTTCATGTGGAAACAGCCCAAGACAATTGTCTTCTTACCCAAATAGCTGATTGAGTCATATAGTCTCGCTGGGGTGAATCAGTGAAGATACTCTATTCTTGCTCTGGGATCTAAGACCTTGGTATAAAAGTTTTAAAAAGAAGTGACCAGCCAGAGCTGGGAGTCTTGTGGGTGGAAAGTCAGCTTGGCCACCTGTACTTGTCAGCTTTCCTGTTGCTGAGCAACAATACCATTTAAAGGAGGAAAGAGCTCATTTAGTTCATGGTTTCAAGGAGTGCAGTCCATGGTCTACAGGCTCGGAGACAGGAAGATGATGGCAGAAGAGTGCAGCAGAACAAATGTGTAGTCCACGGCAGCTGGGAGTGCGGTGGCAGGGCAGGGAGGAAGGGGGCAAGGGACCACACAAAGACTCTAAAGCCACCCCCTCAAGACCCAGTCAGCCACACCCAGAAATGTGCTTTACCAATCCCTTGAGTAGATTCCAAAGCAATCAAATCGATGTTCCAGGCTAGCGAGAATACCACTCAAAAGACACAACTCCCAACTCACTGTTGTCCATGACACAGCCCCTCAACTCACATGCTCAAAAGCTCATTCATGCCCCTCTGTAGGGTGGACTGGGCTCAAAAACATACAATTACCCAGACCAAGATCACAAGAGATAAAGTGAATAAACCAACTGGCCATTTAAAGCTGATTCATTTTGAATGACAGACATGGTACAGTTAAAGCAAACACTAGCACTCACATCCCAATACCCTTTAAGTGAAATGTAGGGAAAACCAATTTGTGAGAACTTTGGTAAGCCTAGAATCAGAACAAGGGGAATTAGTACCACATTAATATTATCCCCTAGTTATTGAGGACTGATCAGAGCCACAGTCTACCAAATGAGATGGTGAAGGCTTAAATAAGTGAGACAAATGAAATGATTTCAGGGCTCCAAGAGGATCAAAAACCCCCTCACAGAATTTGAGATTCTCTGGGTTAAGACCAAGAACTTCTCTAGGCAGCCCGTATTTTTTGTGTTATGAAATAAGGAGGGGAATACTGAAAAAAATGCAGGAATCTGGATAGGACTTGGGAATCCCTCTAAGGATTTCTCCAAGAAATACATTATGTTAACTTAGGAGAACTATGTTATCTGCAGGAAGGGCTTCACCACAGGAATGTGGAGCCTGCAGCTGGAGTCTCCTTCGGGTAATCGGGGTTGGAGCCAAACATCCTTAGCTGTGGCCTTATCTTGTCCTTTGAGGCATCTCAACTTCACAGGCCAATACAGGCCTCAGCAGGGACCAGTGACTCACAGAGGTTCACTTACTATGAGTCTACTGCCCATCTCCAGACAAGGGGCCTAGGCCTTGGGCAACCTCACACATAAACATGAAAAGCCAGTTGGTTAATATTAAATCCTTCTCAGAGCCACCCTATAGTGGTCTCCATCAAATTAGTTGTACAATTCCAATGTTCAATGAATGATATCAGCCTCTGTGTGTTCTTTCCATTTCATTTAATTCTTCTGTTACCTTCCAATGCCCTAGGTGAAAATGAAACCCTTTCTGGCATTGTTATCAATAGTAATCTGGCCCGAGTGTACCTTAACTGAATGCTTCAGCCAGGATTTTAGAGCCTAGAGTATTCAGATCAGTTAATAATACCTCTCAGAAATATTCACCTTCTTGTCCAGAGTCTTTAAATTAAAAAAAAAAAAGTCCATCTCCCTATTTCCAAATGAAAACAATAAAAACTTTAAAAATCTTTTTTTCTTTAATCAATGTGAGGATGTGGAGTATATTGATTCAAGTAATATATTTTAACTGTCACAATCCTTAAGTAGATCTTAAAAATCTTATACTTCCTAGAGCCAGGGCAGCTAAGGTTCCAGGGATCACCCACCTGTAAATGACGTTCCTTCACCTATAGCCAGAGGAACAGGGCCTGAGGAAGGAGGGGGAGAGGTAGGCAGGGGGCACGAATGCGTCCTGGGGTGGGATTGTGAGCACTATGGGATAGGTCACCCATTACCTGGTAAGGAAGTCAGACATCACCAGTGGTTTGGGTTCACCTAATTCACTCTAGTTTCCATCTTCCACTTTCTAACAAAAATCAGCAAGAACACCTATAAATTTCATTTTTTAAAAGGATATGTAAAATTTCGTGGCTTTCTGAAGATTTTAAATCAGCAGATAGTATAGGGAAAGCCACTGACATACAACCTAAACTCTGTCCCCAAAGAGAATATGCAGGAGCTATTAATCCCAATTTAAATAGAAATTGAATTTTTAAAAAGTCCAATAAGAATTGGTAACATGATCCCACAATCCATCTCCCCCCAAAAAGCTGGATTTTACCTGTTAAACTTTAAGAGACCCTATCTAAAAAGGAAGAGGGTCTGCTTTGGTGTCTGACAAAGCTGAACACCAAAGCTGATGATTAGGCCTCAAATGAAGGCTTCTTTACTGACATTACCCACATTGTTGTAAGAGGCTACTTATGAAAATTTATTGAAGAAATGGTGTCCAGGCCAAGATTAAATAATATGTGAAATCCCTGCTGTTTATCACCAACCTCCATAAACCAAAACGGCCTACCTTAGAGTAGTTTGTCTTTTACTAGCTCCCAGCTACTTTTAGCTAAAGCTAATCACAGTGTAAAGAATCTGTTACATCAAATTGCATTAAATAAATAATAAATAAATAAAACCCAAAAGTTACAATAGATACTGTGAAAGGGAAAGAAGTTCCTCAAAGGGAAGTAACAACTGGGATGAGGGAAAGGAGAAGAAAGAAAGAAAGAAAGAAAGAAAGAAAGAAAGAAAGAAAGAAAGAAAGAAAGAAAGAAAGGATATACAAAGATAGCCATCATAACTGTATTGCTGATGTCTATTGGTTTATTAAAAGGAATAGTTAATGCTTAAATTTTTCTTTTTATGACCAATTTTGTATGCTTATATATAGTAATCTGAGCAACTAATTGGAAGACAACAATAGGTAATATAACAACCATCATTGAATCTCTACTATCTTGATTAGTGAAATTCTATATTTCTAATGTTTTTTTTTTCTCTCTTTCTTTAATTGTTTGATCAATCTTGCATTCTTACATCTGGCAATCTGAGCAACTCCACTGAAGATAGCAATATGTACTATAACAATCATTGTTAACTTCCTATCACACTGTTCTGAAATTCTGTATTGTTTTTATTGTTCGTGTGTTGTTTTGTTTTTGTCTCGGTTGTTGTTGTTTTCTTTTGTCTTTAAAATTAAAAAAACTACATTAAATGTTATTTATGACCAAGACGGTCTAATATGTTGACTACCCAAAATGTTAATAGCTTTATCTGGAGCCACATCTAAACATAAAAGAATAAATCTCAATTATTGAAATTTCAGACATCTGAGGCAAAATGAGAGCAGAAATTAATGAGATCTCAGTATGTGAGGAACCACTCAGACTGAGTCAAAGGTCAGGGCATGTAAGAACACTCCCGGACAGCCCCAAGGACATAACCCCATTGTCAGCACAGGCACACATCAGGGCATAGTCATATAATCATGCCTTAGTGGACAACTATGCATGTGCCAATGAGGGCAGCATGTAAGAATGTAAATAGGTGATAACAACCTGTATAAAAAATATACACTAAAAATGCAGGGGGCTCTTGTGCTCTGCTCCATGCTGCCTGCTATTATTGCTGATACACTGTACACATTCATTCTTTAACCTGTGGACCTCACCTGTGAAAAATCTCGCTTGGACCCCCCCAAGCAGGTGACACAGCACATCAGTGATGTGGCCTAAGTAGATAAAGTACAAGATTTGGATTCACTCCCATCTGAACTAAGTCCTGCTTCAGAATCTGTATAGCTGTGTGACTTTGGGCAAATAAAACATTAAACCTACTTCTGGTTCAGTTTGTTTTATCCTTTTACCTATGAAAAATGGGTATTAGTACCTTTTTCATGTTATAATTACAAAAAACAAATCATGAACAATATTCAGCATAATGCTTATCATATAAAAAGACACTACAAAAGGAGAACTTTTGTATAATGGCTTATCCATTTATCCTAAGATCATAAAAGGCTTATTCTACAATAAGTTTCTAAATTTCACACTCTCCTCCACTTACACTTAAGGAATATCTTGCAAATTTTTCAACTATATAAATCTAACAAGCTTGCATTTATAGAAGTGGACTATTATTTAAAACTATTAAAAAGCTAATTCATGCTATCTACCAGCTTATGTATTTATAGGACCTACCTTCCATTCATTTAAATGCATTTATAAATAAAGCTAGAAAGGTCTTACATTGAGCTCTCTGGCTTTCTTCTTCCTTGAGGAGTAATAGTACTCAACAGTAAGAATTTGTTATCAAAAGCTGAGCAAAGGGGGAAGATTCAGCACTGATGAAATCAGAAAAAGGATTAAGGAAACTTCTTTTAATGCAAAATAAAAGGAAAAAATTATTTTCCTTTTTGTTAAAAATAGTGCATAGTTGAGATATCACTGAATTTACTTTTTGTTTCAATTAAATTTGTATTTGTGGTGTAACACACAACCACAGAAATGCCAGCTGAAAGAGGAGAAACCATTATAGGTTAAAGGGTTTTGGAGGCCCAAGAATGGCAGTGTGCAATGTTAACTGGCCTTGAAAAACTTTGCAAAATGACATTGAAACCTCCTGGATGGAACTGGAGGACATTATGTTAGGTAAAATAAACCAGGCACAAAGAGGCAAGAACTGCATGTTCTCTATCACATGTGGAAGTTTTATTTTTTTTTTAGTTGGCCTGAGCATAGTGATTTCAAGAGATTGGAAAAGGGGGAGGGTTGGGTTTCATCAGTGCACACTGTGTACATGTGTAGAAATATCATGCTGAGTCCTATTAACATGAACAATTAAAACACATTCATCAAAAATAGCAAAGAAGCTCTAGGGCAGCCTCCACACAGTTGTGGGTATGGAAATACATATAGTCTCCATTTTGTGATTAATAACTCATCTTTGAGTCATGAGCTTATTATAATCAGGAGGAAGCTGCAATGAATTCTTGAAAAGGAAATGCCGTTTCACCAGGCCACGTGATTGTGGCCACCATCTGCTTAACCATCTTACAGCTGGGGGCAAACAACTGCAAACCACTATTCCTCCACACACGTTTATCTTAAGTACTTTCTGGGTAGCCAAATGAGTCAGGGAGTGAAACCTCCACTGTCAAGCTATTGAGTAAGATCATGCTCTCAACTGAAGTGAGTTTACACTAACTATAGTGAAAAGCATTAAAAGCTAATCATTCAGCTAAAAAGTTGAATGAAGCAGTAGCATCTCAAAATGTAAAACTTAGCGATTGTCTCTAATGGTCCCCAAACTTAAAGATGCTTAGCTTTCTGGTAGTACTACATCAAAGTTACTACTATAGAACAGTCATTACAATTAAATGAATCAAAGAGTCTTCAAGTTATTTCTCATTTTAATCTATTGACTAAAATAATATTAAGCATCTACAAATGCTGCAGCATGGTCTCTGCTGGATTTAGAAGTTATGACCTAAAACAAAAGTTAAATTCAAGTAAATATGTACTCTTTGAAATACTGGTTGTGATCCTTATTCACCTCCCCTCTCAGGAACAGTGAAGATTTTCTGATTTAATCTACCATTTAAAAAAGCAAATTGATACACTAAAGCTAAATGTACCATATTAACAGTACTGTAATTCCAGCAGGTAGCCTTGCCTGTGTCAGAGTCTGTGATTCAGAGATTAATTGAACAAAACAGAAGAGACTTCTGAAAGGATTCTCTGCAGCTGAATCCTTTATCAAATGATAAAGACAGAGCATCCAGCACTATGTGCTTGAGATACAAAGGGCCCATGCCCTCAAGAAGTTATCAGTCATGTAAGGCAAGAGGACAGACATGTGATATGTCTGCTAGTCAGATCCACTCTACACCTCAGCAACATCTCAGCTCTGCAGTGGAAATCAAGTCCCCAGGTTTTACTGATGTTCAGGGAAGAGTTAAGAAAGGATGGGAGGGGAGTTCAAAGGTCTAGAATTCTGGGTCAATGGCTCTTCCTCCGCAGCAATTGCCCTGCCAGCAAGGAGGTCACACTTGGGATGACAGAGTATTATCTTTTGAAAGACAGCGACATTTCCTTACACTGCCTCTCTGCTTCTGAGGCCACTGTGCTGCCTTGACAATCTAAGAAGGGATGCTCCTGGAAGGGGTCTGGGGCCAGGTGTTGAAAAGGCAGCTGTTGATGTCTCCGCATTTGAGAGTCTATTCATCCGCTGAGTTCCCACTGTCCTTGCTTAGACGCTAACATAGGTTGCATTCCGTGTGGACTCCCAAGATGAGTTCTCTCCTCATTCTCCTACTTCCTTCAGAGATCACTTTAAGCACCTATTTCTGTAAAATATCATGGTGGACTTATTCCTCCCAACAGAAGCAATTTGCAGCAGGAAGAGAAACTGTAAGACTTCTTCTTCCCTGTATATCCCATTTCTTATTAAATAAAACCATGAAGGAAGCAAAACATAACCCTGGGCCCAGAAGCAAGCAGAAGTAAAGATAAATGCAAACTCTTGACAAAGGAAGGATTTGAGTAACTAATTATAAGCAGAAACTTACCAGGGAAAAAGAAAGAAAAAAAAAACCTACAGGATGAACCCCTGGACATGTGGCGAAGGGCGGAGCCTGGTGGTTCACAAGGGCAACCACACGGACTTGACCCGCCAGGTGCACCACACTGGGGCAGAATCTGGTGGTACACAGGGGAGACCCCGCGGACCCGACAGGACCCCCGAGGGCCTCAAGGGCTCGTCAGTGGGGTACTGATCATAATGTGCCTGGGCCTCTGTCTATGTATTGTCATTGAGGTTGAGTGCTTTTCCACCTAGTGCCATAATAATCTGTGTGCACCATGTCTGTTGTAACACAATTTGAAGCAGCCATGTGTCTTCCCAATGTGAGAGCTCGAGGGAATGAATAAAACCAAAAGTAAAGTTACTATAAGAGAGAAGAGGACTGATTAGATGGGAGAACAATGGAGATGAAGGAGGAGAAAATTGTTTGATTAATCGTACATGACGGGGCTGGGGATATAGCTCAGTGGAATAAGCGCTTGCCTAGCAAGCGCAGGGTCCTGAGTTCGATCCCCAGTACCGCAAAAAAAAAAAAAAATCGTACATGACTTTATTTGTATAACTGAGTAACAAATGTAAAGATAACATTATGTAATACAGTAACCATTGTTAATTTCCTACTATCTTCTCTATAATTTTGTATTTCCTCTATTGTTTTTGTGTTATTCTGGTTTATGTCTGTTTAGTTGTTGATATGTTTCCATTCTTTTGTCTTTAAAATTTAAAAAAATGCTTAAAAAACATGCTTAAAACCACAGGTGGTCAGGTTTCAAGACAGAGCAGCCCTTCAGCATGTACAACCCCATGGTGCTGGAAGACATCCATTTGTTTCAATATACCTTACCATATCCTTAACAAGGTTCTGATACACTGAGGAAAAGCTAAATTCTCTATCCTCTCATATTTGAGACATTTTCATTTTTAAAGAATTCTTGTTTTGATTCACTCTTTGTATAGCTTTATGCTTAATGGTAAATTTGAACTGTCTAGAAAGTCCACCTTAAATATTATTCTCTTATACCTTTAGATGAATAAATTAAACTTAGCAAAGGAAAATCTGGCATCTTTACACATCATATGCAACAGTTTACAATTTGTCTCAGAAAATATTCTGTAATTTGCCTGATGAACAGGATGCTGAATTACATGATAAACATTATTTTCTCTGCTGTGAATTTGAGGAGCCAAAACCAACTGGGGTTAAAGGTCAGAGACAGAAATATCAGTGGCAGAACCCTAAAACATTACAAAAGAGGTGAGGCTTCAACACATACTCTAAACTTATTGCTTTAATTTAACTGGTGTTCTCATTGTGCTTGCAGATTGACAAGGGAACAAGGCTACAATATGAGACTTTCCTTTAATCAGGTTTACCTACAGCCTATTTCAAAGCTTAAAATAGGGCCCGGGAGATAGCTCAGTGGCACGGCACCCGCCTGGCCAGCACAAGGTCTTCCGCTTGATTTCCATCCCTCCAAAAAAGCTTCAGATTATTAGAATTTTATTTTGCTAGTGAGCTGTTCTTATAGAGAAAATCACTCTTTTGAAGCATGGAACAGAGGTCACTGTGGTCCTTAATGCAAGAAAGCACCTGTTTGTCACATTTTTAAAAGATCTGGCTGAGTAGCATTCTTATTGGCATGTTTTTAATGAGATGACTTAAAACACTGTGATATGCCTGCAAAGTTACTTTTTCTTTAAGTTTGGTTTGATTTCTTGAGAAATTTTAATTGTTTTGGAAAAAAACTTCCAAAGACTATAACTTGGGTGCTAAAAGTTAAAATAAATGAATAGTTTAAATAAGAACACATATTTTCGTTTTACAATAAACGTTCATTAGAAAATAAATTCTCATGAAACCATGGATAACACAGAGTCTCTGTTCTCTCCGCCAGTAATTTGCAATGGAAGTGATAAAGACATACACGTCAAATTAGTTAAGTAGCAATAAAAGGCTAAGTAAGGAATAATAAAAAAAATCAATATGCATGCCACGCATAAACTGAATTGTGCAATAGCACAGAAGACAGAAGTTGCTATATCATGCAAGCACTAAGTAAGCCCCTGGACGTGGGCTAAACCTCTAAACACAGAAAAGACTTAGATGGAGTTGGCGAAGGAAAAGAAGGTATGGTAGCAAGAAATAGTTAGATAAAGATCCAGGCCTGGTGTGCTGTACAAAACAAAGGAAAGGAACGCATGAAGATGACCCAGGGCTTACAGCATAAGTGATCTTCCCTGAGTTAGTAGAGAAACAGGGAAATCACAGGATGTCTCAACATTTTCAGACAGCATTTAAAAATCATCTTGTTAGGATAGTAATGGTAACCTTAGGTTAACAAATGAACAGGCTGGAAAGGTCCATTTATTTCAATGATTAAATATAATGAGAATATATCAGTTAATAAGGTTAATTTAAGGATTTGATATAATCAGTTTCCAAAGCATAGATCCATATTATTTCTGATGCAATTACTTTCTAACTGAAAATATTCATTCCAGTGGCTGGGAAGCTTTCTGATTTTATCAGAGAGAAAAATATCCAGTAGCATTTTCGTAGATATAACACATTCTGATGATTTTTACTATATGAATTTTTGGCCAAGATATATCATTAAGGGATCCAAATAAAATAGAAATCAAAAAGTGAAAAAATTGGAATATGTTTTTGCATCAAAGGCACATTCTGAATAAATTTCATTTGTGTTAACTCAGGTAGCAAAACTGATAGAATTATCAACATTGATGGTTGACTCTGAAAGAAAATACCCTTTTAAAATACTCCTAGCAATGTTTCCACTACATAGAAAATGAAGTAATCAGGAGTACTGAATACTGCTATCAGCAGTAATTTTGGTAATTGATGCCACAATTCTCTGAATGAAAAGAACTAACCCTCTGGGTTTTCTAGTTTCCTACAATGTTCACAGGCTGCACTTGTAATAATAAAAATTTTATTTTTTAAGAGAAAGAAATTTCCCAGCATTCTCAGTTCTCCCTCCCCAGCCTCCTATCTGCCAACACTCCCAGAGTATATGATAATTCCACTGAGACCGCCCACGAGCCCAGCCAGAGACCTGAGAGAAATCCTGCCCAGGAATCTCACTTACGGTCACCCACCATAGATTTTATTCCCTGAACACTTCTCCAGCCTGTCCTTTTCTCCCTCAATCCAGTATTACTTCTTTTAACCTCAATCCAATATGCTCATCAAGAGAAAAACAATTGTTTCCAAACCAATCTCCATCTTGATCTGGTAGCTTCTCTTCTCCACCAGCTGCCAGAGTCAACAATCTAAAATGAAAGTTTGGCAGTAGCATCCTCTTGCTTAAAATCCCTTAGTGGCTCCATATCCCCCAAAGGATGTAGCCCAGGCTTCATGTGGGATGGGAGACTCCCTGCGACCTAGCCCTTGGGGACATCTCCCATCATCCCTTACTCATACCATCCTAAGCTCCAACGCCACTAATGTCATTGTCACTGGCCTACTTTTTGGCCTGCTCTTTTTTTTTTTTTTTTTTTTTTAGTTCTACTTTCAATGTTCCTCTCTTTTCATCCTCACCTACACAGGGCACATTCCTATATTGCAAGAATTATTTCTCCAGCACCCCTTTCTGGATAAGCCTGAGTGTCCTTCCTTACGCTCTCAGGGCACCGTGTGGAGTTTCGCTCTTATATTTACAGTATAACCTACTGTACAGAAATCGTGTGTACCAACCTCTCCTACTAAACCAGCAGCTGTTCCCATGTGCAGACTGTGACGTCTGTCATTCACAGACATGGTGGGTGCTCAGACACATTTTAATAGCTGATCTGGATGATGAGACCTATCCATAAGCAACTACAGGGATGGGATTCCTGCCCCTGCTGTAGGTTGCTGCCACTGCCCAGAGCATGCCCAAGAAGCAGCACCAGGACTTCAGACAGAAGCTGCCCTCAAAAACAATAATGCCTGCTGAGATATGCTAACAGCCATCCCTGGGCTTTGCTGGATTGGGAAGTGACTGCAAACACCCCAGGCCCCTCGGATCCAGATGCCTGCCTGAGCTAACCCCGGTTAGCTGTAGCTGTTTCTGCTTGCTTCCTGCATGCCAACCCTGTCTTCGCTCTGGCTTCAGAAAAACACTGATTTTCTACAGCCTCCCAGAACACATCTTTAGAATTTGACCCACATTAGTCAAACTTCCACTGCCCTACTTTAGTCCCCAAGATGGGCTGCTGGACAGACGGAGCCTGCTGGCCAGCCGTACTCGTCATTTCAAGACTGCGAGACTTGTCTTTCCAGCTATGTCAAAAGCTCCCCCAGGGATACGTCCTGTGCTTTGCTGTGTCCTTGGTTTCCTAATGGTGCCTCGCTCAGCACTTTGCGTGTAACACGCTCTCAGCCTATCTCTGTGGACTCGCTTATTTCCTGAAAGCTGTCTTTCCAGCCGCTCAGTGGTGTGCTCTATCTGCAAACATTATTTTTAACTTTGCAAGAACAGCCCTTATCCTAGTCAGTGGTTAGTATCTTTCACCATATCTCCATCTGTGGATGGGTTTAAAGTCTGCTCTCTGTCCTTTCCAATACTTTCCATTTGTTTATTTCTTGTTTCATTTATCTCTCAGTGTTTCATTTATTTTTTATTTAGTGCAGGTTTGCAGCACATAATGATTACATTCATCTCAGGAGTCAATAACATACATGACACACTTTAATTCTTTTTACTTCACCCTAAGTAAAGAGAATCTTTTAGTATTCTGAGCACATTTCAAGCAACTCTTGAGCAAATTATACCGGATCATATATATTTTGGATATGTGCCTATTTGCAATTTTTCAATTGCTTTCCACTAACTTATGAAATTCTCTTTTCTTTCCACCAAGTTTTCCAGATGTTGTTCCATCATCTCCTATCTCTTATTTTCTCTTCTGGAGGAAAAGAAATCTTTTGGGGGTCTCTAAGTTGCTAAGTTGCCTAGGCTGGGTTCAAATCTGAGATCCTCCTTTCTCAGCCTCACATCATCCTGAAAGAAGAAATCTTAAACTCAGCTAGCTTTAGTTCTTCTGGATATGATACCATCCAAACATTCCTTGCTCACAGTTCATGGAAGGATAGACTAAGTGCTGGCCATGTGGTCAGGCTGGGGCCTGGGTTCCCCATGCTGGGGCTCTCGGAGGCCTGAAGAAGTATTCAAATGCCGAGGAGAGATGATATGAACGCCTGAGCATGAAATCAGAGGCCAAGGCTGCCCTTCATGAGCAAACGTGTCAGAGTCCAGAACAAGAGGACAGTACAGACAAGCAGATCAGGGAAGCATTCTGACCCCTCATGGCAGGAGCCGGAAGGTGCACCACCCAAATATGGATGAGTCAGCATACAAGGTTGGGGTACAGACATAAAACCCTTGCTAAATTTAAACATTGAACTACAACACATACTCTGTTTCCTCACTGTGTTTGGAATATACATGGAGTATTGTCCTTTTGACTCCCTGCCTCTGTCCTGCCTGTAATTACTCATCATAGGCTTTTGTTTCCTAGTTTTAAAATTTACAACTTAAATATCATGAGATACTTTCTTTCACTTGCTCTTTCTAAACTATTTGCTCCATTTACTTTTTCATAACAGCAGTTTATAGATTGGCAACTCTCTATGATCTGTTTTTCATATCCACCACTTTATCCAAAATACAGTCTTCAGAAAAAGGAAAATATCCTTATGGCTTTGACTTAGGCACAGAACTTTTATATTGGGGATAAAAAAAAACACAAACCATGAAAGAACACATAAATTAAATTCTATGCAGAGGACTTCCAGGAAGATGGCGACTGGGTAGGCAGCAGAGAGGGAACCTCCCAGAGGATCGCCACCCAGACAATGGAATATAGCAATATGAGAAGGATAGAAAGGAGAGAGGTGTGTACCCTGAACCCAGGAAGGATCTAAAATGGGAACTGAAGCCCTCGGAAAGACCAAGCAAGACCTCTTCTGGAGGAAAGGATCGGAGGGCCGCCGTGGCACAGTCAGAGGGAGAGAGGCAGAGAAGGAGGAAGCCACCACTCCAAACACACCCTCGGCCCACTTCCTTGTTCCAGCACTTGCAGCTTCAGCTTCGGAGACCCACACTCATGGAAGCCTCCCGACTTGGCCAGGGGAGAGCGGAGTTCTGAGAGCTGGTCTAGGTCTGGGGAGGAGAGGGCACAGCCAGGAGAAGAGGGAGTGGCGGTTAGGAGCTGTTGTCAAACCCAGTGTGAGGATGAGAAGTTACAACAGCCACTGAAACAGAATCGCCACCCCCACCTTGCAGCAACCTTCCTAATCAGTGCCTGGAGACAAGGTAGAGTCAAAGCAACCAGTACACAGCTCACAACACCTAGCTCTATGCCTGCCCCGAGGCTATGGCCTCTTGCCTCTCCACTGTTTGAGCAACTACCAGCAGAGAGCAGCAGAGAGCATCAGCAGCGAACCCAGAATCACAGCAACTCCCAGGGATCCAGCCAAGGAACAAACGGGAACTGGAGCACAACAGCAAGAGAGAGCTGCAGATGGAGGTGGATCACACGGCCCCACGCCCTTCTCACTCCAGCATCAGGCAGGAAGCATGAGCTGAGTTACTGGGCTTCAGCTCCCACCCTGAACTCCCTCTCTGAGCACCTTGAGCCTCGGCGGCCTGCACAACCACCACCTGCTCCTGACAGCAATGGGACGAGTCCACAGGCTTCAGGACTCACCCCAAACTACTAATACGAGCAACAAGAGTGTCTCCATACTGCTTGCATATATGAACCTTGTATGAACCCACAGCAACAAATTACATGAAAAGCAGCAGTCTGGGAGTCCAAGAAACAATAACATACTCTACACAGCAGAATGGAGAAAATCTTTCAACTCTCTTCTAGAATTAATAACTAAACTCAGTACATACCCTGGACTACCACAGTGAGCACGGGTGGGGGAGATCTCATGCCCTTGTGCCCAGCATAGTAAGTTTGCCCAATGCCCAGCTGCAAGGGGTGGGGAATGGCAATACTGGAGATTGGGAGGTGGGAGGAGGTGAAGACCTGGAACTAGGGTGCAGACCCCGCTCTCTTACTGGGTGGGGACAGCCTCCAAAGAGTCATAGGTGGCCTACAGGGAGATGCTAGTGGTCTATAAAGGAACCTGGGGGCCTTGACAGGGAGCTCAGTAGCCTGACAGGGGAGGGGGCTCCCTCCAGACTACATGAGAACCCTGAAGACCTGGACGGGGTCCCCCGGCAGCAGGGCAACAGGGCGAAGCCAGGCAGTTCACTGCAGGTGACCCCATGGACTCAACCCGGCCCCAGGCAGCGCGACAACAAGGCAGAGCCGGGCAGTCCACTGGGGGCGACCTCGTGGACTCGACCTGGCCTCTCGCAGCGTGGAGATGGGGCAGAGCTTGGAGATCCACTCGGGGTGACACCATGGACTCGACCAGGCCCCGGCAGAGCCCAGCCTGGGCAGACCCCAGAGGTCTGTTTGGGAGACCCTGAGGACTTGACTGGACCTCTGAATGCCATGTATCAGGGCAAAGCCTAGTGGTTCACTGGGTAACCTCATTGTCTTGACTGGACCCCCGATGGCCTTGAGGGCTTGTCAGTGGGGGCTTGACCATAGTGCACCCAGTTCCCTGCCTATCTACTATCTTTGAGCATGGGTGCTTTTCCACCTCCTGCCATAGCAATTTGTATACACCCATATATGTTAAAGCATAATTTCAAGCAGCTATGTCTCTTTCCAAGGTGAGAATCCGAGGGTGTAAATAAACCCAAAAGTACAGTTATTATCACAGGGAAGATGACTGATTGGGTGGTAGAACAACAGAGATGAGGGTGGAGAAAATTGATTAATCAAACGAGCCATCATCTGTAACAAACATGAAGATAACATTATGTAATACAGCATCCAGAGCTAATTCCCTACTATGTTCTCTATAATATTGTATTTCCTTTATTGTTTTTGTGTTAACAGATGTGGAGACAACTTTAGGTAATACAGCATCCAGTGCTAATTCCCTACTATCTTCTCTATAATTTGGTACTTCTTTTAATGTTTATGTATTGACTAATGTGAAGATAACATTATGTAATACAGCATCCAGTGCTAATTCCCTACTATATTCTATATAATATTGTATTTCCTGTAAAAAAAAAGTAAAATAAAAAATAAATTCTATGAAAATTAATAGTAGTTTCTCCTTGAAAATCACCATTAAAAATGAAGATCACAGATTGGAATAAATATATATTTTATGTATGATGTACAGTATTATATATCATCAAGTATGATGTATCTCACACAGGATTTGTACCTGGAATTTTTTTTGTCTTTTTGAGACAGGATCTCACTATGCAGTTCAGGTTGGCCTTGAGCTCACTTTGTATCCCAGGCTGGTCTTGAATCTGCAATGATCCTCCTGCCTCAGTCTCCTGAGTGCTATGATTACAGGCATGAGCCACCACGTCCAGCTCAGAATATTTTTTAGAATGCTTAATACTCAGTAACTAGACAAGTAATCCAATTGGAAAAATGGGCAACAAGGTTTTCACTAGACATTTATAAAAAGAAAAAAATCAGTGGGCAACCACCACAGTGAACAATGATCAGTATCACTGATCATTAAAGAAACACAAGTTAAATCCATAATGAGATACTACTACATGTTTACTCGAATGACTAATAAGACAAAGAAGTGTAGCCAGTGCCCTCATCTATTGCTTGTGAGAGTATAAAATGCTATGACCCCTTACCCAGAAAATAGTTTGACAACTTCTTAAAAATGAAACATATATTTGTGATACATATGTCCCAACATACTGATATTTTCATCCCTACCTACTTGAACTGAAATATATGCTAGGCAATATGTGCTGGGCATGGTGGCACATGCCTATAATCCTAGCACTTGGGAGGCTGAGGTAGAAGGATGGCTGTGAGTTCAAGGCCAGTGTGGGCTACAAAGTGAGTTCAAGGCCAGCCTGAACCACATACCAAATCCCTGTCTCAGAAAGACCAAAAGAAAAAAAAAAAAAAAGACTTTTATATGAATGCTTATGGTAGCACTGTTTATAATAATCCCCCAGTGGAAGGAGCCCAAAATTTATCTATGGATAAGCAAACTGTGGTATGTCCATAGAAGCAACCTGGCAACAAAATAAATGAACTAATGGAGGAATGCACAACTTGCCTACAACCACATCACCACATCACCCTGAACATGTCTGATCTCATCCGAAAAGCTCAACTCGAATGTCTTGTACAAACACCAAACTAAGTGAAAGAAGACAAACACAAAAGCAGACCCACTGTGTAATTTCACGGATACACATGTCTATGAAAGCAAAGTTACACTGTGAGACTGCAGCAGTTTCCCGAGGCTGGGGCAGGGGCGGGAGTGAGCAGCTATTCCTAAGGGGCACACGGTAAGGTCTGGGAGGTGACGAGTGTTCTAAAGCAGCCAAGCACAGCAGCAAATGCCGATAACCTTAACACTCCGGGAGGCTATTGCAGGAGGTTCACAAGTTGACACCCAGCCTGAACAACTTAGTAACTGCTTAGTGAGGCTGTGTCTCAGAAACTAAAAAAAACAAAATGTAAAGGGGCTGGAGATGTAGCTCAGTGGGGAGGCTCTGAGTTCAATTCACAATACCAAAAAAAAAAAAGAAGAAGAAAAAGTGTAAAGTTTGTTTTGTTGTAGTTGTGATGACACACAACTTTGCACATCGACTCACCAAACCGTACACCTAAAATTGGCAATTGTAAGTAAACTATACTTCAATGAAACTGTAAAAAAAAAAAAATCCTTCACTGCTCTAAATCATTTCCTTAAGCTAGCTGTCTGTACGTACATGGTTCATTTTCTGCAGCATTAGGTCTACATTTTATTGCTTTCAATTTAAGTTTTACTGCAGCTCATGAGAGTGCATTGTGTGTTTATTCCAAATATCCTCTTTTATGGAGAACTAAGGAAATATTAACTATATTGCTTTTCTGATTCATGAGCGTATATATTCCATAGGGTTGGGGGATGGCTTTTTCCTTAGGTGTTTGTAACTGTGCTGGTGAACTTTCCAGGATTCCATTTGTTACCATCTTTCTCATCCGGGGTTTGGTTTGCTGTTCTCTGGTGACTGCTGAGAGAGAGGAGAGGAGATTGAGGCTGAGGGGAGGACAGGTGCAGGAAGCAAGAGAGAGAAGTGCACGGAGCAAGAAACCAGGCAGCTGGAGGCTCTGCATGCCAGCCCCTGGCCAGCACGGCTCCTCTGAGCCTGACCCAAGAAGAGCAAAGCAGAGTGGTGCTGGCAAACCCTGTCATCGGGTTCTGGCTGAGGAGAGCATGGGCCCAGGGGTGAGGTGCTGTGCTGTCGTGGCTGCTTCTCTAATCCCAAGGACATTCAGTTTGTAACTAATTTTCTGAGTTGCACCTGAAAAAAGTATCTGCTATTAGAAGAGTCTCCTTAAAACTCAATTCTTTTTATTTGTTTTGCAGTACATCCCCAGCCCTTATAATTTTTTTTTTTTTTTTGAGACAAGGTCTTGCTAAATTGCCCAGGCTGGGTTCAACCTTGCAATCCTCCTGCCTCAGCCTCCTAGAGTGCTGGGATTACCGGCATGCACCACCACATTCAGCTTAAAATTCAGTTGTTTTCCTCTACATTCCATCCTACCTGTGCCTCTGCTTTCTTCCTTCTTATACCAAGCAACTAACTGCCCACTGCATCCCAGTATGGATCTATCTGCTGAGATGCTCCCATCTCTGGAAGACAGGGACCAGCTGAAAGATTTTTGTGTTTCCTGTGGCCTCTGGGAGTGCCTTGCCCCAGTAGCAACTACTCTGAGCTATTGTCCTGTTTCACTTAATTTAGCTGGAAGAACCATTAGGAGCAGCGGCAGGGACCAGAAGTGTGCAAAAGCCAATGCAGTGACCTTCAAATGTAGGTGGGAGGGGAGCAATGTGAACACCTTAGAGGATAACCCCAGAAAGTAGGAGGGAACAAAGGATTTGATGTACAAATAGGTGCTGAAAAATCTTTTGAAACAAGCAGCATCGCTGATGAGTAGAAAAGGAAGAGATAGTTATTATCTGAGGACTCCGAAAGACTGGAGGATTGATTTGGCTCCATGCCAGGGGCACATGATGCTCTGGCTTGGATTACCAGAGCTCTGCTGCTAAAGCGTAGATCACATGTGTGCTGAAAATGTGTTCTTGCTCTGGGTTGGAGGTGACAGACAGCCATACCACATGCCATCTCTCTTCCCATCCTGGCCCCAGCCAGGCAATAAACCAAACCATCACCCAGTCTGTCTCAACCATGTGGTTTTCCTAGCCAGCTGAAGAAAATATTTTCAGAATGTGGAATGTAAACAAGGTTCCTACTGTTAGCAATTCTGTGTCATTTACTTGTGGTTTATTTTCTTTTACTTTAAGTCATTTAAATTCAAAAGATTGCCAGCCTGCATGATGCATGTAAACAAATCAGAAATATAGATTAGAATTGCAACCGATTAGTTCACTGTAAAAGTATCTGTGTAAATGGAAGAAGGTGGAAAAAAATCCATTATGCTCCTGGGATATTGCTTCACCACAGGAAATTCAATTGTGGAAAGGGCTTTCAAAGCAATGCCTTTAGTCATTTGTGTTTCCTACACACTGGCTACAGTAAATGCTAATAGAACACCTAAGCAGAACTTCTGCCTGGGCTCACATGATACAGCTCAGAAGGAAAAGGCAGGAACGATTCTCAGAGGGAAAAGTCCTGTGAGTATATATTAGCAGATGGTGATCGCAAAATGTGTGTTACTCATGCTATTGAAGATGTTTTCTAAGAAAATACAATTTTCTGGGTCCATTATTTCCTGTGGTGTAAAAGTATATGTCTGCAGTGCATGAGCCTAAGAGATAACGGTTGTATGAACACTCTGCTACTCACTGAGAATCCAAATCAAGAAATTGCCTCTGTTTATAAATTTCCTTGGAAACACATCGCATCTTCCCAATCAATAGGGAGACAAATGAGCCATGCATTTTCATCACTCACCCACGGGGCCTGCACAAATCCTGTTCCCCTCGCACAATGCCACAGACTGTACACTTTCTGCAATACTGTTGCTACTTTAATCACACGGCCCGTCATCTTTATATTATTTGGAAGCTGATGTGCTAACATTAAAATGTACTAAACTGTACATTTCTTTGGTTTCTTTTTTCATGGTGTCTTCTGAACTGGGGTCAAGTGGCAATCCTAGGATCCCTAATGCATGAGTACAGCAGATGTACAACCAGGTGAGCTCTCCGCATTCCATCTTCCGCTCCTGCTTCCTCCTTCACCCAAAGTAACTGGTTTCCAGTTTACCCTATTAGTCTCATCACACCTTCTCAAGTAACACCAGCTGTATCACGATTCACAGAAGAATCTTCCTCACAATAAAGACTCCTGGAATAAGGTTCTGTGTCCTCCAAGATTAGGCACCTGGGCGATTGGAAGAACAATCACCTCCAACCACAGATTATTTAGATCATGTGACAAAAGGAAAAGCAACTTCCTCTAGCAGGTGAGGTTTGAAAAAGTTCTCATCTGAGAAGAAGAAATGGATAGCTCAAGAATGGGGATTTGAGGCCCACAGGGAGCTATAGGAGAAGATTATCTGTGTTTGGAGCTGAGTAACTTTACAGATAGATTTTGGTTCACATCTGAGCACTTGGGCAAAGAAGAATGAAACCTCATTCTTCACTTAAGCCTTAAAACCAAATAGAACACTCTGCCAGTGTCATAAGGTTTAATCTACCCATGTCTGTCTTGTTTCTTACATAAAAGCAAATTTCAACTCAGTCTCATTAATTTGGTCTGAAAACAAACCATATATGACTGATCGTGGAAATGTATTATCAGCCTCCAAGGATTACTGTACTGTACTACATCTTTCTGTGATTTTTTATGTCTACAATCTCCCATTTTTCTGTTATACCTGCCTTCTTATTCCGAACACGCATGAACAGCATGGACACCTGACTTTAATTAAGGCATCTGCTCCCAAGCTGCATCTTGAGTCTTCTAGTGAGAACTGTTTTCATGGTGAATAATTGTTATGAGAAAAGTCTTTCTTAGCTCTAACTTGAATCTCCTTGATCTAAATTAAACCCATGCTTGCCTGCTTCACTAGGATGAAAGATATTCCTCCCATTCTGCATTCCAATTTGGCCCACAGAGGAAAGGACATCCACCTACATCCCCATCGAGTGTAAGAAAGGGAGAGCAAGAGCCTGACTCGCTCAGCCACATCCCCCGTGAAGGGTCCCTGGGTTCCATCTTGGCCAAATTCTCCACTCCTTGATGGAAGAGAAGGAACAGTGCTCTTTACTTTTTTGGTCCCATGAG
The DNA here is from genome assembly GCA_004027595.1 of Dinomys branickii. Lineage (NCBI taxonomy): Eukaryota > Metazoa > Chordata > Mammalia > Rodentia > Dinomyidae > Dinomys > Dinomys branickii. The sequence goes on from PVLD010004078.1 coordinate 72,473, forward strand.
AAACGCAATGCACAGTAAAACTCACCCCGTACCTCTGCCCCAAGGGTACCCGAGGGCATGGGACATCTGCAAAAAGGAGCCAAGAGCCCTATTTTGGCCCCAGGTGAGAATCACATTCTCCAACACACTTTTCTTTCTCTAACATAGTTCTCATTGTCCAGCATAGTGGCAAATAGGGCAAGTGGGTCATTGATCTGGCCATTTAAAATGTTAAGGATGAGCCTTTTGGTCCTCAGAAGAGCATTCTTAACTGAAAGCACCTGTCAGAGGTTGGAGGCGATGCAGGTTTTAGACCTAGATACCTCACATCAGTGTAACCTCAGGGAGCTTCCCATCATGTAATTGTTCTACGTGCATTCCAGCCTCTAACTGTTAGTGCCCCCTTGGGCTCCTGCCTGTGTAGCCCCCGAGTTAGGTACTCCGAGGGATCCAGAAGACAACAAGCCCTTTTCCCCACCCTCCAGAAGTTTTCAGTTTTAGGTCCGTTTCTGGAAAGACACAAGCGCCCCTCTAACTTCCCTTAGGCCTTCTTTTATGAGATATTCATAATATCATAGTTTCCCTCCAGGATACTTCTAGTTTCTGAAATGTGATTCAAGAGTCACAGCATGTTCTACCAGGGTCTCATTCAAATGAAATACAGCTTCTCAACCTTGTAGGGTCAAAGCTTTCCATTTGTGTTAAACTTTGAAACCAGCTTCTTTACCTCCACATCAGGGATCACTTTGGCTGTTTGTGTAGCATCTGCAAGTGAATTCGTGCTTCCTGCCATCCTCACATGTCTGCTGTGCTGCAGCCGGAGCCCCTCTCCCTCATTCAAGCACATGTGTGTCGTGCGTTTTACCCCTTGGACCATCTTCTCTTGCTATTTGGTTAAAGAACAGTACACAGATCAAAGGGCTGACCCACCACTGAAAAGGTTTGCATTCAGTGTCACTGGCTGGTTCAGACTTCAGTGCTATCCAAAATTTTTGATATTGCTACATCCCTAGATTTTTTTTTCTTTCTGTTTTTGATAAAGTGGTTTGCAATTCTATGGATAGCGCATTGTGATACTATCCTGCTCTGGTTTTCTGAAGCTTTTTAATTTTTTAATTTGTCTATTTCTTCTATGAGCTCATCATTGCAGAGTGTTCTCTCAGGCTGAGTTAATAAGATTATTTAGGATTGAGGTAGGAAGATTATTTTTCTCTCTCAAAAGCAATGGACTTTCTCACCAAAAACTAATCAAGGAACTCGTAAGTAAAATTCATGTTATTTTTTATTTCAAGGATGTGGTGGATTGACAACTTGTAGTCAACTTGTAACACCCAGCTGAACTGAACTAGCACGGTGCCAGGTATGGGAAGCCCACCTGAGGATTGTCGCTGGCAGCGTAAGAGGCAGAACTGGAGAGGGAGAAATTTAGAAGCTTGTGGGAAGCTGTTGGGAGCTGTTGGCTCTCTTGGTTCTCCTGGAGGAGCTTGTCATGCTGACCTTCCTGATGAATTTGGCTGTTCTCGTTGATGAAGGAGCTCAGGACATTATTGTCACTGGGAATGGCTGTGCTTCACTTTGGGGGAGCTCTGGTCCTTACTTTGAGTATTGCTTCCTGGCTCCAGAGGAGGAAGATGGTGCACTTTTTAAGGTCCTGGAGAAGCTTGTCACACTGGCTTTCCTGACATGGACATGGCTGTTCTCATCAGAGGAGCTTGGGACCTCACTATTGTTGAAGATGACTGTGGTACTTTTCAGGGGAGCTCTGGTCCTTAATTTGAGTGTCACTTCTTGGCTCCAATGCAGATCCCTCAGCCTGCTGGCATAGATCCTTCATCCCACTGGCACAGACCTTCTAGCTTCCACCATGGCCTTTGGGCCATTCCAGCACAGATCCATGCAACAGGCCTGCATGAGGCATCATCATGAGCTCTTGCTCTCCAGCTGGACTCATAGTGGGCACGATTATGGGCCCTAGGTCTTCAGCTGGACTCATGCAAGGCATTAGCTTGGGATTCAGACCCTCAGCTGGATTCTTTGGTCTTTAGTGTGTGGACAGATTTCCCGCACTCTCTCTGTATATGACTCTTTGGGTGACTATTATAAAATAATTCCATAAATGATGTGTCCTGTATTATTCCCCTTGCAAAACCCCAAACTATGACAAAGGAGAACACATACTGTTCACATAGTATTTAAAGGGCAAAAAGAGCATAACACTCTATTTAATAAAACAACAACAGAAGCGTACATACTAGTTCTATGTTATAGACTAATTAAAAACCCCACAGAGAGAGACAGACGAAAAGAAGAAACTAAGAGCGAGGGCCAGGTGAGAATGAGAATAGAGGCACACAGCGGCAAGGAGAGGAGGGCGGGAGGCTGAGAGAAGCAGGGGGCAGAAACTCAGAATAACAGCCCCCAACTGCGGCTGTTAATATGATGCACCCAGCCATGACACATCTTCTCTGCTAGAGCATAAACAGACAAGCTTAGGGATGGTGGAGATGGAATTGAGGGCCAGAGCACCCCCATTCCTGGCTTAAAGAACAGTTGGGTGTGCAGTACCCAGAGATGGGGCTTGTTTAGCCAGGGGTTTCCACGAGTTTGGCTGGGAGAAATGTCACAAGAAGGGAGGGACGATTTGAGCTGGCTTCCATACGACAGGTAACCAGCAGTTCCTCTAACCCTGAGCACACACGGGGGTAAAGGGGCAGGGAACCTGCCAATGACAGCAATGCTGATCTGGAGCAGAAAGCCCTCGCCAGCCCTTGAGCAGGCTTCCTCACTTTGCTCAGATCCCCTGATGGCCACCTCCAGTGGCCTCCTCTTGTAGACATCAGAGTAGCTGTAGTAGAATGAAGCCAGTTCATACTGACTGAGAGCCAGGAATTACAGTGGTAGGGATTCAGGGCCCTAGTATTAAACCCAATCGTGAAACCTTAATTTACATGCATATATAATTAAATAAATTATGTTAAAATTAAAGGTAATAAATAAACACTAAAAACTTATCGTCCCACTTACTCTCTCCCTCTGACTACTGCCTACGCTCTTGTGGTTATTTACACTTACTGCATCTCTTCAGCACAAATACCACTCAGTGCTGACCTCCTGACTCCCCTACTGAGTGATGTCAGATTGGTGACTTGAGATTGGCCGCAGTGAGAGTATCACAGCACGCAAATCAGCAAATGCTGTAAATCAGGCAGAGTCGTGCTTTAGGTATTAGTGCTCAGGCAAATCAGTGAACTGGCTGTTAAACATTTACTGACTCACAAACTGGGCGAAGAGAAGATGGAACCTTCAGAGCCAGACATCCCAGGAGGAAGATGTATTCAGTAACCACATCCCATTCCGCGTGCATTGGAGTGGTCAAGAGCATATTAAATACTCACCCTTGAGTCACTAGTGTGCCAGGTGTGTATTCATGGCTTTCTCACTGCCTGTTGCATCGTGTTTGTGACCATCCCGTGTTCAGAACATGTACCTCAGTCAGCCCAGGGTGCATGCAGGGCATTATGAACAACTGGACCCCAATCCTGCAATCCGTACACTGCCCCACCATGCTGGAAGTATTAACACTGTGATGTGTCCTCCTCTCTAAAGCATTTCTCAAGTATTCTCCAGTCAGCAGAATGGCATAGCTACAAACTTAAAGAAGAAACCAGTCAGAAGGGAACAGTGACCTAAACCTGTAATCTCAGCTGCTCAGGAGCCTGTGGCAAGAGGATATAAAGTTTGAGGCCAGCCTAGGCAGCTGGGCAAGACCTGGTCTCAGGATTAAAAAATAAAAAATCAGAAGGGCTGGGAGTGCATCTCAGTAGTAGAGCACCCCTGAGTCCCATCCCCAGTACAGCAAAAAACAAAAACGAAAAATGCAATGATAAAATTTAATGCAGGACGCATAAGGGTGGGAGGAGATTGTATTTTAGGGCATTGTGAGAAGACCTGGTGTTTCTCCCACTCTGGGTAGGAGTGCTGCGTAAGCACGTGCAGCTGTCATTTCTAAGATGAATTCTCCCCAACGGTTCTGTTCAAAACTGAAAGGGCAGGGCCAGGGTATAACTCAGTAGTAGAGTGCTCGCCTCATATGTGCGAGGCCCCGGAGTTAATGCCCAGCACTGAAAACAACTAAATAAATAGAACAGTGTGAGAATGATATTACGTTTACTTTCAAAAATCTTTATATTCTTGAATTTTCTTCTGATTTCTCAGAATGTGAATTAAGGGTGAGTATGGTTTGTGTCTGCATGTTCCCCCAAATCCTCATGCAGTTATGGGGTGGCTTTTAGAGTTTGTGACTGATCCATGATCCAATGCTGGGATTATGGGTGTGAGCTACACCCACCCTAAGGCAGACAGTTTGTACATGTAAGGGAGAGAAAGAAGCAGCTGGCTGCCATTCCTGCTGCCATTCCTCCCTTCTTGCGCTTGTTTCTTTGCTGTACTCTGCTGCCCTGAACAGTTTGCCCTCTGCCATGTGCCACTCTGCCTCAGAACCAGCCAAGTATGCAGTGAAACCTCCACAAACTGTAAGCTAAATAAACCGTTCCTTCCTTCATTTTGGTTGTTGGGTATTTTGTCTCAGCAACGAGAAAAAGGTAGCCAAGACAGTGTCCCTATACTAACTTTAGTCAATTTCTCAAGTAGCTCTCATTCTAAAGAAAGAACTGCCTCACTTCCTGACTTACCATTGGACTGAATATGAATTCAAGTTCCTGGTGCAACTGACATTTATTTTTAAAGATCTCCCCTAATAACGTCATCTTGGGCCAAGTATATAGCTCAGTGGCACAGTGCCTGCTGGGCAAGCACAAGGTCCTAAGTTTGATTCCTGCTACCAAAATAATAACAATAACAATAATAATAATAATAATAATAATAATATCTATATTTTCTCATTCTCTAGTAAGAAAGAATGGTTCTCTTGGTCTTTCTGTCAGATTTATTCTTAATCTTGTTTTATATTTGAAGAACTTAAAAAAAGAAGAGCTGCTTAAGTAAAAACTGAGCAATATTTCAAGTACAAAATCTGGCTTACAAAGCTAAGAATTTTCAGCAAGTTTATTAGAATACATTTACTCATAGTTAATATAAAAATAAAAATACATTGCTGATGGGAATGTAAAATTATACAGCCACCTTGGAAAACAGTTTGGCAACTTCTTCAGATGTCATCATACGCTTACTGTATGACCCAGCAATCCCACTCTTAGGTATCTATCCAAAGGAAATGAAAACATGTCTGTCCAAACACATGCACCAAAATGTTCAGAGTAATGTTATTCATGGTAACCAAAAATCTGGAAACAATTCAAAAGTCTATCAGCTTGTGAAAGGACAAACAAATGGTATATCCAAACAATAGGAAACTATTCAACAATAAAATGGAGAGAAACCTTCATGTATCCAGCAACACAAATGAACCTCAGAAGCACCATGCTAAGTAAAAGAGTCAGATAGCAAATACTAACTAATTCCTGTGGCATAAATACCTGTGTTGGTTTTGGGGGTTATTTTGCAAGGGAAACTATGTATAATACAGGACACAGAGTTTACGTGATTATTTATAATAGTCACCCAAAGAATGATACACAAAAGAGTGCAGGAAATCTGTCCACACACTAAGACCAAGGAATCCAGCTGAGGGCCTATATCCCACAGCAATGTCCTACATGAGTCCAGCTGAATACCTAGAGCTCATAACAATGCCTCCCACGAATTCCACTGGAGGCCCAGAGCCATGACAACGTCTCATGCAGGCCTGTTTCATGGATCTGCACCGCAAAGGCCCAAAGGTCAGTGGTGGAATCTAGAAAGTTTGTGCCAGCGGGATGAAGGATCTATGCTAGCAGGCTGAGGGACCTGCACTGGACCCCAGAAGTGACATTCAGCAGAACCAGAGCTCCCTTGAAAGGTACCACAGCCATCTTCAGCAACAGTGAGGTCCCAAGCTCCTCTGATGATCAAGATGGCCTAGTTCCCATCAGGGAAGCCAACACAGCAGGCTGGTTGGCTGCTAGGAGACCAGCAGTGCACCATCTTCCCCTCTGGAGCCAGGAAGCGATGCTCAGAGGGGGACCAGAGCTCCCCCAAAGTGAACTGAAGCCATCCTCAGTGCCAATGATATCCCAAGTGCCACGCAGGATGAAAACAGCCAAGTTCATCAGGAAAGCCAGCATGACAAGCTCCACCAAATCAACAGCTCTTACAACTTCCACCAGCTCCAACAGCCTTTCTCCACTCCCCAGTCTCTTTAGTTCCCAAAAGCCTTTTTCCTTCTGCTCCAGTTCTGCCTCTTATGCTGCCGGCAACAGTCCCCAGGTGGGCCTCCCATACCCAGCGCCATGCTTACTCAGTACAGCTGGGGATTATAAATTAACCACCAGTTATCAATCCACTACAATACCACTCATTATATAATTGTACTTGTAGCAAATGTCTAGATAGGGAAACTCTACAGAGATGAAAATCCAAATCAGTGATTGCCTGAGGCTGGAGATGGGACTGGGGACCACCTGGTAAGGAGCATTAGGGAAATCGTTGGGTAGTGTTCTAAAATTCCAGTATAGGCTGAGTGTGGTGGTGCACGCCTGTAATCCCAGCACTCAGGAGGCTGAAGCAGGAGGATCACCATGAGTTTGAGGCCAGATTGGGCTACATAAGCAAGTTCAAGGCCAGCCTGCACTACATAGTGAGACCCTACCACAAAAAAATTAAATTAAAAAGTAAAATTTAAATATAGTGAAAGCTATTGTCTGAGTCCATTTCCTGTTGCTATAGCAGAAAATCTGAGACTGGGTAATTAATAAAGGAATAAGGTGATTTAACTCACAGTTTTGGAAGTCAAAGTCCAAGAGTGGGTGAATCTGGTGAAAGCCTTGGGCTTCATCATAACAAACAGAAGAACAAATGGGTACATGTGGAGGAGACAAAACAGTAGGGAGAGGCTCACTTCACGACAGTTTGCTCTTGCAGTAATTAATCCAGTCCTGTGAGAACTGTATCAATCCTCTACCTCCAACACTGCCACTCTGTAGTGTCTCTTTTGGATAACTGACCTTCTCCAGACTCAAAGTTGAAATAAGTTAATAAGAATGGGATGTGGAAAATAAAGAGAGCGAGCCGAAACAGCAGTGGAGAGCGATTTGGTTAGAATCAACAGTCTAATCACACAGAAGGAAAACAGAAAAAGGAACTAATCCTAGCAATGTGTGAATACGCTATTTGACTACACACCCTCAGTTTATGGTGGGATAATTGGGCATGGAGAAAATTACAGTCAATTTCTGAAATCCTTTCTAAGACTTGTTTTGTGTAGAAGCAAAGATAAAGCAATTCGGAAACTGCTCTAGATACATTATACACTTGAGCAAATAAGGAAATGTGTTGTTTCAGAGACCCGGAGCTGGTAGTTTCCTTTCCAAGACGTAGGAGGTCCCCGCATATTTGTGATTTTATCTCCTGGAGCTCTACCAGGTTCTCACAGTGGGTACAGGGGGAACCCTTTGTGCATTTTGGAAAAAGGAAATGGTTTTGAAATTTTTCAGAGCACTCTGTTCTTCCTAATAAAATCGGTCCTCAGAAGAAACTATTTAACTAAAGTTTAACTTGGTTTGATTTGTACCCAAACCTAACTGGCCTAGGGCAAAAGGAGCTACCAGCTGTAGCTTCTTTAAGCCGTCCTGTCCTTTCTAAGGATTAAACTAAAAAGTAATTGTGAAGTTCAAAGTCCAGAGACAAAGCAAACCTAAAAGATTAAGACCTGTGCATAGAACTGTAACACATGCTTTCAAACCCCCACATCTTGATACCACCTTGCTGGATGCCTGTTTACGAAAGTTCCTTTCACTCAGTACATGACATCTCTCTACCAAGAAAAAACTACAAGGCATACTAAAAGACAAAGAAAATCCACCATTCAAAGGGACAGAGCTATCAGAACAAGAGTCTAAAATGGAAAGGCGAATGGCAGGATCACATAGGGAAGTTAAAACAACCATGATTGATATGCCATGACTCCTAATAGATAAAAGCAGATGGTATTCAAAAGGGCAAGGTAAGCAGAGAGTTGGAAATTCCAGGAAAGAATAAAACAAAAATACTAGAGATCAAAATCACTGTAAGATAAATGAACAATGCCTTTGGTTCCTTATTAGTAGACTGGACATAGCTAAGGAAAGACTATCTGAACTTGAGAAAATCTCGTTGGAAACATCCAAAACTGAAAAAGCAAATATGAAAAAAAAAAAACCAAAACAACCAAACATACAGAATATTCAAGAACTATGGGAAAGTCAGAAGTGGTGGCACATGCTTGTAATCCTAGCACTTTGGAGGCTGAGGCAGAAGGATTGCTATGAGTTCAAGGCCAGCCTGGACAACATAGTGAGCTTATGGACAGTGTGTACTACATAGCAAGACTGTATCAAAAACACAAGACAAACAAACAAAAAATTGTGGGACAACCACAAAAGATGTAAACGCACTTAATTAAAATACAAGGAGGAAATGAAAGAAGGAAACAAAATATTGGAAACAGTAATGATTGAGAATTTTCAGAGTCCAAATCACAGATCCAGAAATTTCAGAGAACACTAATTAGGGTAAGTATCTCTCTCTCTCTCTCTCTCTCTCTCTCTCACACACACACACACACACACACAAACACACACACAGGCATATCATTTTCAAACTGCAGAAAATCATAGATAAAGAAAAAGACCTGAAAATGCCAGAGTAAAGAAGCACCTTACCCATAGAAGAGCGAAGATAAGAATTTGACTTCACATCGGGAACCATGCAAGCAAGAGAGTGGAGTAAGGTATTCAAAGTGATGAGAGAGAGGAAGGGAAAATAACACCAATTTAGAATTCAGCTCCTACAAAATTATCCTTCAGAAGTGAAGAAACAAATAAAGACTTTCTAAAACATGCAGAAAGGGCTGGGGATATAGCTCAGTGGAATAAGCGCTTGCCTAGCAAGCGCAGGGTCCTGAGTTCGATCCCCAGTACCGCAAAAAAAAAAAAAAAGAGAAACTGCCATCTCTTGAAAAACACAATCTACCAAACCTCACAAAAGATGAAAAAAGCAATTTGAATAGGCCAATATCTACTAAATAAATTGAATCAATAATTAATAAACTTCTCAAACTGAGAGCAACAAGTCTAGATAAATTCACAAGTGAACCTACCAAATATTTAAGAAAAAATGTACCCAGTCTGTACAGTCATTTTCAGAAGATAGACACAGAAATACACATGAGATCAACATGATTTTAACAAAACCAGATAAAAACATTACAAAAAAAAAATCTACAGACCAACATCTCTCAGGAACATAGGTGCAAAAATGCTTTACAATATTAGCAAATCTATCCAACAATGTGTGAGAAAAATTATACCACTACCAACCGAGATTTATCACAGGCATGAAAGTTCAACATCTGAAAATAATACAACCTAGCACATCAAAAGGTAAAAATGAGAAATCATATGAACATACCAATAAATACAGAAAAAGCATTTGCCCAAATTCTACACCTATTGTTTTTTTTAAACATGCAGTGAACTGGAAATAGAAGGAAACTTTCTCAGTTTGATAAAGAATATCTACAAAAAAGCTACACAGCCAAGATCATATTTAATGTTGAGAAACTAGGTATTTTCCCGTTAAGATCAGGAACAAGACAAGGATGTCCCTCTCACTGCTCTCTTTCATTATAGTACTGGAAGACACAGCTAACATTAATATCATAAGAAAAAAATAGAATATATACTGATTGCAAAGGAAGAAATAGGACTGTCTTTGTTTACAGATGACATGATCATCTATATAGAAATTCTGAAAAAAAGTATAAAAAACACTGAAGCTGAAATAAACCAGTAAGGATGTAGGGAACACGGGACTGTGCTAAAAGATAAGGTCTGTTCTTAAAAATGGCACCACGCCGACATCCAGCTGAATTTATATTGAGATGCCAACTGTCAGTCTCTGCCTTTCTCCTTCCTGTGGATTCTCTTAAATCCGCATTGTTGGTAGCTTTGTGACTGCAGTGAGCTCAGTGTTATATCCTGACCATTTCCATGGCTATGGCCAACTTCTTGAAAACATGGCTGGATATCTTTATCCACTTAGAATGTCTTTTCTTCTTCTGATAATTCCTCCCCTACGTTCTTCATTCCTTTTATCTTTTTTTTTTTTCTTTTTGAAACAGGGTCTCACTATGCAGTTCAGACTTGCCTTGAGCTCACTTTGTAGCCCAGGATGATCTCAAACTTGCAAAGATCCTCCTGCCTCAGCCTCCCAAGTGCTGGGATTACGGGCACGTGCCACCACACGCAGCCTCATTCATTTTTTCTTATTAATGGATTATTTTTAGAATAGTTTGGGGTTCATAGCAAACCTTTAGCAGAGGATACAGAGTTCTTAGATGCACCTTTCCAATGTATGTAGAGCTTAAATTTTGTTTTTAACTTTTCTTTTATTAATCTATCATTTTTATTGAGATATTTTCCCTTGGTATCTCTTTCAACTTACTCATCGTATTCTCCTGGATTCCTGTTCTAAATCTTAGGTTTTTCATTTAAATTCTAAATATAAAACAAGAGTAGATTATAAAGGACAGAATAGCATAATCAAATCACATGAGTAGAAAATTTGATCTTTTAATAAAAGATCAAAAAACAAAGGAAAAACAAAGGAAAAGTATGTTTGGGTCATAATATGATGTATGAAGAAATAATTATCAAAACATACTTTTAAAAAAGAAGAAATTATGGGCTGGGGATATAGCTCAGTGGAATAAGCGCTTGCCTAGCAAGCGCAGGGTCCTGAGTTCGATCCCCAGTACCGCAAAAAAAAAAAAAAAAAAAGAAGAAATTAGAAATCTACAAACTAAATCACTTGTGTTATGCACATTCAATAAAAAATAAAAATTCATAATACAAAACAATTTCCTACTAATCAAAAAGACATTGAAAACACTTAAGAAAAATAGGTGAAAACTTAAATAGGCACCATATAAAAGAATATATTCAAATTGTCAGTAAAAATATGAAAAGGTATTTAACCTACTTGTCTTCATGAAAATAATTAAAATCATGATGAAATATTACATATAAGTTTGGCTGAAATGGAAAAGAAAGTAATGACAAGTTTTACAAGTCTATGGAGCAACTGGATCCTTTATGTGCATGTGGCGGAGTTTAAATTGGTATAATCATACTGGAAAATGGTTTGACAGAATCCACTAAAACTACAAACAGCAACTCCTTCACACAAACATCTACAACAGACATGTTCTCAGGAAACTATCCAAATGCTCATCACTAAGAAAATGGATAAATTCTGTGGTATCCACATTTAGTGCAACATTGCACAACAGTAAGAATATACAAACCACAACTCACGGGACAAAAACGAGAAAATGCACAAGCTTAATGCCAAACAACATTCAAGGATATGCACAGCACATGGCTCTGTTTACCTAAAACACAGAATTGTGAGAATAAAACTGTGATATTAAACAGTGGAAGTGACCTGCATTTTTTTGAACAAGTCAAAGTCATTTTTAAAAGAGAAAGAAAAGCTCAGTATTGAAGGAGGGGGAAAGATCAGAAACCTAAATTCAAAATTTGACCAGAACCTGTATCTTGTATAAAAGAAAGGAAAATGCTAAATAATATCATTAAATCACTTAATTAAATTGGTATGCAAATAATAGATTAAAGTATTTTGCAAATATTGAATGTATCAACTGGGTAACCTACATGAAATGAATAAATTTCTAGACTTATACAAGACATGAAGTCTAAATCATGAAGAAACTGAAAATCTAAACAGACCAGTACTGAGTAAGGAAATTCTATCACCAATAAAAGAAAACCCCTGTCAAAGAAAAGTCCAGGACCTGTTGTCTTCATGGCTGAATCCTACAAACATTTGAAGAACTAATTCCAATCCTCTGAAACCTTTCCCAAAATATTAAACAAGAGGAAAAACTTCAAACTCATAAGGCCAACATAACCTTGATACAAAAGCTAGACAAGGACACAAGAAAATAAAATTACAGACCAATGTCCCTGATTAATACAGATGAAAAAAACCTCAACAAATATTAGCAAACCATATTTAAATGATCACGCACTGTGACCAAGTGGGATTTACCCCTGGGATTCAAGGCTGGTTAAACGGACACAAATCAATAATTATGATATATCACGTTAACAGAATTAAGGATAAAAACCACATGAGCATTTTAATAGATGAGGAAAAGTTGTCTGACAAAATTCTATATCCTTGCATAAAGTTAACATATAAAAATTGATATCATTTCTTTACCCTGAAAATGAACTATCTAAAAAAGAAATCAAGAAAACAACCTTATTTGCAGTAACAACAAAATATAAATACTTAGGAATAAAGTTAACCAAGGAGGTTAAAAAAAATATTTGTACACTGATGAAAGCAAGTAAAGCAAACACAAACAGAAAATATGTCCATAAACTGGAAGGGTGAATATAGTTAAAATGTCCATATTAGCCAAAGTAATCTACAGATTCATTGAAAGCCCTATTAAAATGCCAATGACATTTTTCACAGAGATAAGGAAAAACCCTTCATTCACGTGAAACCATAAGAGACCTACATAACCCAAGCCATCTTGAGGAAAAGGAACAAATCTAAACCCATGACACTACTTAATTTCAAAATGTACTGCAAAGTTATAGTAAGCTAAATAGCATGGTACTGAAATAAAAAGGATAATATAGACAAATAAAATCAGAGGTCCCAGAAGGAAATCAACATATTTATGATCAATTAATTTTTGACAAAAATGCCAAGAACAGGCAATAGGAAAAGGAAGTCTTTTCAATAAATTGTGCCAGGAAAACTAGACCTGTACATGCAAAAGAATGAAATTGGACCCACACCTCACACCACACACATAAAAAACAACCCAAAATAGATTAAAGACTTAAGTACATGACCTAAAGGTATAAACCTACTACAAGAAAATATAAGAGAAAAATCTCCATGGCAATGATTTTTTGAATAAGACCCCCAAAACACAAGCAACAAAAGTAAAAAAAGATTGCAATGAATTAAAAACTTTCTGCACAACAAAGAAAGCAACCAACACAGGGAAGACATAAATTACAGAGTGGGAGAAAATATTTGCAAATAATACATCTAGTTATAGGCTATTAAGGTTTGTGTCTAGATGTCCTCCCAAAGCCTCATGTTGTCATAGGGTTTTTCTGGAGGCGGCTGAATCTAGAGGTGTGATAGATTCCTAGTGCAATGCTGGGATTCAGGGTTCTGGGAGGAAGGGTGGGCGACTGTTGCATCAGTCCACTGAGTGGATTGGCACCGCCCTAATGCCCATAGACTGGATACAATATCAGTGATGGGAAGATGCTGGTCTCGTGCTCTCCTGCTGCTTCTGCTGTGTTCCACTACCATGGATTGTTGCCCCCAACCATGTGCCACCTGGCCTACAGCCAGTAGATCACGAACCGAAACTTACAAACTGTGAGCTAAATAAACCTTTCCCGCTTTAACTCTGGGCCTCGGGTATTTTGTTTGAGCAAAAAGAAAAGTAACTAAGACAGGGGCTAAGAGACAAAACACATGCAGAACTCCAACAAGTCAATAATAAGCAAACCAATAGCCTGATTAAAAGCTAAACAAACCTGAATAGATATTTTTTAAAAGAAAAAATATAAATGGTCAATTGATGTATGAAAACATGCACAACCTCACTAATCACCAGGGAAATGCAAAATAAAGTAAGATGAGATATCACCTCCCCGCTGGTAGACTAGATACTACCCAGAAAAGGAAATAACACGTGTGGGAGAAAAATGTGAATAAAAAGAATGCTAAGGAAAAGAATGCTAAATTAGTGGGGTTGTAAATTAGTATAAAAATTCTGAGAAATAGTGTCATTTTCTCAAAAAATAGAACTATCATATGATCTGACAGTCTTATTACTGGATATATAGCCAAAGAACATGAAGTGTCAGAGAGGTAGCTACACTGCTATGTTCATGGCAGCATTACTTAAAAGCCAAGGTATGAACTCAAGCTAAGTGTCTGTTGATGAGTACGGGAATGAAGAAAAGGTGGTAGAAATGCACAAGGGAATACTTTTCAGCCTTTAAAAAGAGGAACTTTTGTCATTGGTGACAACATGAATGAATCTAAAGGACGTGATGTTATTTGAGAGAAGCCAGGCATAGAAAGAAAAACGCTACACGACCTCACTTACATGTGGAGTGTAAAAATGTCTAACTCATAGAAACAGAGTAAATGATGGTTTTCAAAAGCTGTGATCTGGGAGAAGTGAAGAAATGTTAGTCAAAGGACACAAAATTTCAGTTAAGGGGAATAAATTCAATGTCATAAATTGTATGTCATAGTGATTACAACTAATAACTAGTAAATTTTATACTTGAAAATTACTGGAAATGAATCTTAAGTCTTCTCACCACACACACAAAAAACAGACATAATTATAGTTGCAGACTTCAATACTCATTTATTAGCAATTGTTAAATGTATAGACAGACAATCCATAAGGATATGCTTACTCACTTGAGCAACATTGTCAAGCAATTTAAATTATTTGCTATATGTAAGGCACTATACTTCACAGTAGAAAAATAAACATTTTCAACTGTACATAGAACATGTACTGAGACAAAACTCTAATGAGGCTGTAAAACAAGTCTCAATAAATTTCACAGAATTAGTATCCAAAGTATGTTTCTGATCACAGTGAAAATTCATTAGACATCAATAATAGAAAAAAATCCGAAATACTCCAAAATTTAGAAATTAAACAACATTCTTATAAATAATGAATCACAAAAAAGGAAATCACAAGTGAACTTTAATAATATTGTGAACAAAATAAAAATGAAAAAAGCATCTGTCAAAAGTGTAGAAATTTATAATTTCAAAGGATTACATATGGAAGACATTAAGCTTAAAACCTAAATTCTGCGACAATAAGAAATTTAAAAAAAAAGGGAGAGTAACTCAATGGTAAGTGTAAGGAAAGAGCTGACCAAAAATCAACAAAATAATTAATGGATAAACAACAGAGAAAACCTATGAAACCATAGGTTTCAAAGCTGATTCTTTCAAAATACAATGAGCACACTTTTAGCCACTTTGTGAATTGTTCAGAAAAACAAATAGAGAACACAATTAACAGTGCCCAGAATGAACAATTTTATACACACTTAAAGGATAATAAAGTAAAATGATGTTAAGCAAATAAATTCATCAAACTAGATAAAGCTAATAAATTCCTTGACAGAACAATACAAATCTCACTGAGAAACAAATAATTCAAGTGTTCCTATTTATACTAATAAAATTAAAGTTGTGGGAGGACAGTTTTACTCTATACTGACCCTAGAAATAAAATTTAAAAAGTAGAAAACCATAAAACAATATTCTCTAAAAACACAGACATAAGGTCTTTAACAAAATTTTAGTAACTCAAATCCAGTTGCATATAAAAATAATACATCATGACCAAATGGGATTTATCCTAGACATGTAAGATTGATTCAACATGCAAAAGTCAATAAATGCAATGTACCATATTAAAAAACTAAAAAGAGAACATAGATGATTATCTTAAAAGGTACAGAAAAAACTTGACAAATTTCAATAACCACAGGAAAGGAAAGTAAAAAGAATTAAGACGTTATATGTATATATATCAATAACTCACCGTGAGTGTGTTCATCACGTATGGCAAACATGTACTAATAAAAAAAGAAGCCAAAAAAAAAAAAAAAACCTTATCATCTTGCAGTGGCAATATGGATGTTTATGTAGAAAATCCTAAAGAGTCCACAAAAAGAAACCCATAAGTAAGAAGTAAATTTAACAAGGTCATGGGACATAAGATCAAAATACAAAAGTTGATTATATGTCAATTGATTTGCTAGTGGCAAACTATCAGAAAATGAAATGTTTAAACTTATTGTCTAGTGGCTCTGAATCAAGGCCAGCAGTTTTCTGAAGCTGTTGGTTTCAAGCGGGAGCCTAAAGTGGTATCTTTCTATGGTCTGTTGGCCATTTCAGAACTTTAGAAATGTAATGGTCAATTCATTAGAAAGAAACAAATGACTAAATAAATTTTACAAGAGCATTTCAAGATGGCGACTGGGTAGGTAGCAGAGAGAGAACCTCCTGGAGGAATGCCAATCAGACAAAGGAATATAGGAATATAGCAATATGTGAAGGACAGAAAGGAAAGAGCTTCAGCTTCAGAGACCCACGCACACGGAAGCCTCCCGACTGGGCCAGGGGAGAGCGGAGTTCCGAGAGCTGGTCCAGGGCTGGAGAGAGGAGGGCGCAGCCAGGAAAGGAGGCAGTGGCAGTCGGGAGCAGTTGTCAAACCCAGTGTGAGGATGAGAAGTTACGACAGCCACTGGGGCAGAGTCCGCACCCTGCGGCAACCTTCCTAATCAGTGCCTGGAGAGAATCAAAGCAACTAGTACACAGCCCACCACGCCCGGCTCTGCGCCTGCCTCGAGGCGGTGGCCCCCTGCCTCTCTGCTGGGTGAGCGGCTACCAGCGGAGAGCAGCGGGGAACCTCGGCGGTGAGCCACGGTGGCTCCCGGGGATCCAGACAAGGAGTGGACAGGGGCTCCAGCACCGCAACGGGAGGGAGATGCAGATGGAGGTGGATTGCAGGGCTCCACGCCCTTCTCACTCCAACATCAGGCAGGAAGCAGAGCTGGGTTGCTGGGACTCAGCTCCCACCCTGAACTCTCTCTGGGAGCACCTTGAGTCTAGTGGCTTGAGCATGCACTGCCTATTCCTGGCAACAATGGGATGAATCCATAGTCTTCAGGACTCACCTCAAACTATTAATGTGTGCACCAAGAGGGTCTCCTTACAGCTTGCACATGTGGAACTTGCGTGAACCCATAGCAACAAATTGGGTGAGGGACAGCAGACTGGGAGTCTGAAAAACAACAACATACTCTATACAGCAGACCCGAGAAAATCCTCCAACCCTATTCTAGAACTAATCTTTAAACTCAGTTCATACCCTGAACTAACACAGTGAGAATGGGCTGGGGAGATTTCAAGCCCTTATACCGTAAGTTCGTCCAATGCCCAGCTGCAAGGGGTGGGAATGGTAATACTGGAGATCAGGAGGAGGGAGGAGGAAAAGAAAGGGCGCGTGCCTCCCGGCTGCTCCCCTGTGGGCCCCGCGGCTGCTCCGCTGTGGGCCCTGCTGAGGGTGCCCCATGGACTGGACCCACCCCCACCCATAGCGCGGCGACGGGGCAGAGCTGGTCAGTCCAGTGTGAGCATATGTGCTTTTCCACCTCCGACCATAGCAGTTTGTATACACCCATGAATGCTATAGTATAGTCTGAGGCAGCTATATCTTTTCCCAAGGCGAGAGTCCAGGGGTATAGATAAACCCAGGAATACAGTTATTATCACAGGGAAGAAGACTGATTGAGTGGTAGGGCAATGGAGATGAGGGAGGAGAAAATTGAATGATCAAATGGGCCATCATCTGTGTAACTGAGTAACAAATGTGAAGGTAACACTATGTAGGACAGCATCCAGAGCTAATTCCCTTCTATGTTCTCTATAATTCTGTATTTCCTCAATTGTTTTTGTATTAACAGAAGAGAAGATAACTTTATATTATACAGCATCCAGTGTTACTTCCCTACTATCTTCTCCATAATTTGGTATTTCCTTTAATGTTTATGTGATAACTAATGTAAAGATAATATTATGTAATACAACATCCAGTGCTAATTCCCTACTATATTCTGTATAATTTTGTATTTTTGGTATTGTTTATGGCTTATTCTGGTTCATATGTCTCCATTCTTTTGTCTTTAAAATAAAAAATAAATAAATAAATGAACTTACTGTCTACATTGGCATTGTCAAACATGAATTATTTGGGAATAAATTTAACCAAAGGATGATGGTATATAAATATGGAACTTGTAGACTTTGCTCAGATAAATTTATGGTCATAGAACTAGACATATTTTTTCATAGTTCAGTTGACATAATATTGTTAAGATGTCAACTGTCCCTAAATTGATCTACTGATTCAGTACAGTCTGAATGAAAATCTAAGAAGGACTTCTTTCTTAGAAATGTATGCAGAAATGCCGACTCCTAAACAAACCAAAACAATTTTGGAAAAGAATAATCACTACTTGATTTCAAGATTTACTAAAGAGCTAAAATAATCAAGACAGTATGGTGTGAGCATAAGGATAGCAGAATAGAGATTCATGAAAGTGAATCCACACGTAAGTGGTTCACATATCCATGGGCAATTACTTTCCATAAAGGCAGATCAGTCTCTACTAATGACCTTTGCATTGTGTTTGTAAAACAATTTAGAATGTCTCTCATGAAACGATGGACTAATTTGTACCCTGTCAAATATGTGTAGGGAGGGGAGCTTAGGGTGCTCATTTCCCAATATGTAAACAAATGTAAACCAAAATATTATAACAGTCTTTGAGTCCATTGGCACATAAGCCACACCTAATCAGTACTCTACACGAAGCAAAAGCACTTTTAAAGCAGAATTATTGTGCTAAAATTAGCAGAGTTGTTCATAGTATGCCCTTTTCTGATGAAAGGCAGTATTACTCCCAAAAGTGTCCAAAGTGACAGCAAAAAAGGAAATTTCCTTAAAGTAGATACCAGTGCATAATTCCAAGTAAGCCTAGTAGAAAGAAAACAGGAGACAAACTGCATGAACACAACAACCTGAAATACCACAATAACTATAAATGACCTTACTGGAGGCATAAAGTCTTGCATACATTAGAACAATTCCAACCCGTGGACTGCTGCAACATATCATAAACACACAGAAAATAAAGGCCCAGAGTCTTAACCAGAGAGAGGATGGGGTTTTAATCTTGGTGAATCAGTGATTGAGTCTTCAGTTCTTTGTGCCCTTGATGAAAGAATTCAGTCAAGACCCATGAGTAGCCAGGCAGGAGTACAGGTAGAATTTGTTGTAAAGTAGACACAGTATACAGAGAACTATGCCTTCAAGCAAGAATGCAAGCGGCACCACAAAGACATCTGCCCAGAGTGCGAATTTAAACACCTTTCTATGCTGAGTTTTACTGCGGGGTTTTAGGTAACTAGAGTGATTTTGATACTTCCAACATTTTACCAGGAAGTTACTTTGGAATTGCAAAATACCTTCTCATCATTTTAGATGGACAGTGTTTCCTCAGGCCCTTTAATCCTATAAGGAATTTATGAAAGAAATTTAAAATAGGTAAGTTCTTCATTTAAAACAGGTCCCAGCCCAAGGCAGGAGGGTCTTTAAAGAATATTTCCTTTCTGTGCATTTTGTTCTAGAACTACATGGCCGGTGACTAGGTATCAGAAGGAATGTGTAAATGTAAAATTATCGTTGTACTCTGTGGAATTACTTTGGTTTTGAGACCTATAAATGATTATAAGTGTATCATACACTAAAGTCTTTCTTTATTTAACTATAACTGCCAGCACAGCACCTGCCCGGCAAACACAAGGTCCTGGGTTTGATTCCCATTACCCCGCCCCTCCAAAAAACTGCCAAAGCATGCTAGTTTTGGACACTCCACACCCCCCCACCCCTGTTGTCCATCAGGACCGATAATGTCTAACCAGCTACCTAACCATGAGAAATGCAGACCAGGCTATGAAGCAGATGGGACTCCCATTTACTGCTGCTTAGAAAGCAAAATGGCACAGTGCTTTGGGAAACAATTTCCATTTCTTGATAAAGTTAAATGTACACTTACCTGGCAACCCATTATTTCACTTCTAGATATTAACCCAAAGAAATGGAGAGGTAGAGTCACCAGAAGTCATGATTGTCCCTAACAGCTTTCTTCTTAGTTGTTCAAAACCAGACCCGCGACAAATGCCATCAGCCAAGGAATGAAGAAACAAACCGTGACAAAAAGGAACAGACTGACACACACTATATAAACTTTGCTGATTCTTGTTCTTTTTCCCCTTGATCTCCCTCCCACCACGCCTTTACCACTATCAACTGCTGGAGACCAACAGCTCTTCCCTGTCCTTTCATATTCCCAGGACCTAGCACAGAGCCTGAGATACAGAGGCAGCCCAGTCAATATTTGCTGGATGAAAGAATTGCATGATTTTCCAATGTTCGTAAAGTTCTCCTTTATGCCACATCAGCATGTATATTCTTTGCACTGAGTTCTTTCTCATATACTCTGTTTTGGTGATGAACTCCCTTCATTTCAACTTTGAGGTGACCAGTTGACAGAGTTTACATGGATAGCAGAGAAAACTCCTGGGCCTCTGTCCCTTTATCCTCTCCTCTCCAGCCATAAGAGGTTCGAACCAAGGTCTCTCCTGTCCCTCCCTTGGGCTCTGACACAGCACTAGCCCTAGTGTTCGAATCATGAACTTCATTAGCCAAATTTTGGTGCCAAATTATAATAGGACTTTTGCAATATGTTCTGGCACTTTCACATGTGGTTTGGGCTCGTTGATATTCAGAAGCCTGCAAAGAGGAGGCTCTTGTCACCACATGGTAGTGAGAGGTTCCTTCCCTCAAGCCCACTGCAGCTCTGGCCAGACCACTGTCCACAATGCACCACCTGCCTTAGGTTCCTTCCAGATAAAACAGACCCTTCATCCTGGAGCATGGGCAATTTGACTAATGGAGTGCATGATTCAAACACTAGGGCTGATGCTGTGTCAGAACCTAAGGGAGGGACAGGAGAGACCTTGGTTTGAACCTCTTATGGCTAGATGAGTCTCCAATAGGCCCTGGAACCCTGGAAAACACTCTATTTTTACCTCTCAGGAAGCCCAATATGTTTTTCACTCAGCGACAACTATGTTCCCACGTCCAACATCCCAGGCAGCTAAGAAGTAACTTCAGGGTCCCATCCTCAATGGCAGAGGCTGCTGCAGTGCAGTGGGCTAGGAGCCAAGCACATTGCGGTTCCTTGGAATAGATGACTATTTGGGCTGGTGTGTGTATCTTGTTGGAGATTTTTTGGAGGCAGGAGGTCACGGACTCATAATATAAACATGGCTTTGCTTTTCTAAATTCAATTAATCCATTTTCCAGAGTAAGCACCCCAGTTCCCTGTTTGAAATGATTAACCAGAGTATATGTGAATACACACAAGCAGGGGAGGGGAAGAGTGTGTAACCTGTATGTGGCACACATTCAGGGAGTTCCTACATATGAGGGCCTCTTGCTCTGCTAGCTGCAGTAAAATGTAACACTAAATTTGTGTAGGCCCAGAATTGCTTTTGCTATTCTGGGCCACAAGGACAAGTCAGGCGGAATCACAATCCCTGACCTGAAATTATACTACAAAGCTACTGTAATAAAATCAACCTGATACTGGCTCAAAAACAGACCTGAGGATCAATGGAACAGACTAGAAGATACAACCACAACCACAAACACACTCAGCCACCTAATATTTGACAAAGGGGCCAAATAAGCCCACTGGAAGAAAGATAGCCTCTTTAATAAATGGTGCTGGAAAAATTGACTTACCACTTGCCGAAGACTGAAAATCGACCCAAGTCTATCACCATGCACCAAGCTCAAGTCAAAATGGATCACAGATCTCAATATTAAAACAGAAATACTAAATCTATTGGAAGAGAAAGTAGGTAAAAATCTTGAAGATATAGGAGTAGGCAGAGAGTTCATGAACAAAAATCAAACTGCAAAGGAAACACTTCAAGGAATCAATAACTGAAAAGTTTTTGCATATCTAAAGAAATCACCAGCAGAGTAAATAGAAAACCCACATATTGGGGAAAAAAAATCCTAACTGGCTGTCCCTCTGACAAAGGCCTTCTATCTAGAACATACAAAGAATTAAGAAACATGAACCTGTTCAAATTCAAAGACCCAATCCAGAAATGGGCATCTGAGATGAACACACACACTTCTCAGATAAAGAAATACAAAAGACAAACAAATATATGAGAAAATGTTCTACATCTTTGCATTTGAGAAATGCAAATAAAAACAACACTGAGATTTCATCTCACCCCAGTAAGATTGGCCAGCATCAAGAAATCATCCAGTAACAAATGCTGGCAAGGCTGTGGAGAAATAGGAACTCTTCTGCCCTGCTGGTGGGAATGCAGACTGGTGAAACTACTGTGGAGATCGGTTTGGAGATTCCTCAGCATACTAGGTCTAGAGGTCCCAGCCAACACAGCTATTCCCCTTCTGGGTATTTTCCCAGAAGATCTGAAAACATCATATTACCATGATATATGTGCACCCAAGTTTATAGCAGCACAATTTGTAAGAGCTAAATCATGGATGCAACCCAAATGTCCATCCACAGAGGACTGGATTAAGAAACTGTGGCATTTTTACACAATGGAATATTATTCAGCTATAAAGAAAGACAAACTGGAGGCTTTTATAGACAAATGGTCATGGTTAGAGACTGTACTCATAAGTGAGGTAAATCAGATGTGCATGTACAAGCAGCATATTGTATCATTAGTGTAGGAACCTGGAGATGGGAATATAAATTGGGAGGTATGAACTGAGACTGCTCAAAAGTAAAGAATAATCAGGATGAAGGGAAGGAGAAAAGGAAGAAGGGGATACCTATGTATGTATATATGTGCAGGATGGCTAACATGATTGCACTATTATGTTGTTTTGATGTAAGGAGCAATCAATGATTGGTTGTTTAATTGATCTTGTACATCTATTTGGATTGTCCTGAGCATACACTTTGAAGTTATCAATGTGTAATACAACAACCATTGTTAATCTCCTGCCACCTTATCTGTTGTTCAGTTTTTGTACTTGTTCTTGGGCAACTGTGTGTGTGTTTGTTAATGTTTTTGTTCTTTTTAAAATAAAAATAAATAAATAAATAAATAAATTTGTCCAGGATACTCTACTAGAAGACTAGAATATTTCATATTCATAATATATCCTGTGCCAGGCCCTGTGTCAAATACTTTTCAAGGTTTATTTCCTCCAATCTTTATGTCAGGCATGTGAGGTAGGCTAATACCAGACTGACCACACAGTTGAGCTTTCACAGGGTGGAGCAATTTGCCCAAAGTCACGCCTGTAGGAGCAACAGGGCTGACTTCCGACCATAGCAATTTGACTCTATGACCGCGCCTTTTTTTTTTTTTTTTGGAGATATGTCTCACTATGTACTTCAGGTTAGTCTTGAACTCAATATATAGTCCAGGTTGGCCTGGAACTCATGTATATCTTCCTGCCTCAGCCTCTTAAGTGCTGAAATTATGGGCAGACACTTCAATATCCAGCTCTATAACCATACTTTTATCTCCATGTAATGAGACTGATGCTTTTATCCGTGGAATAAGACTGTCAAATAAAGAAAGAGAACACTCAGCATATTTCATATTATTGACTGGGCAGAAGGCACATACTACCCTAAGGTAACATTCAGTCACTGTCTGGACTCTGACTTAAGGAGTTGGATTTTTATTATTTTATTTTTTACAGGAAGAAACTGTTTGGTCTTTCTCTAACACCCTTTCACCTAGACCCACAGTAACAGGACTATGGTTTCCAGGGAGAGGCCAGGGCACTAGTGATTGTCTAGGAGCCTGTGAAGACAGTTGCCCTACTGGGAAGAAGGCCTTTTATTACCTCTGAAAAAGCACTAGCAAGGGCTATGCCTTCACTGGTTCACCCAATATGTTCAAGCAACTCTTTCTTCAGGTGATAAAGACAGCAAGAGACTCCACCTTCACAAAGGTGGAGAAAGACACCTGGTCTGGAAAGAAAAACACATATTTAAGTGAGTAATTACAATACAGGACCCAGGAGAGCAATGCTGGAGGATGTGCTGAGTGTCGTGGAGCACTGTACCCTAAGAAGACACTGTCTGCTAAAGAGAAATGACATCTGGGTGGCGAACACCAAGGACAGTTCCAACCACAAACAGAGGTAAAATACAGCCTCAGGTGTTCAGGAGGGTGTCAACTCAGGCTGTCCCAGAGCATTTTCAATACGCACCAAAGAAGCCATATGAATTCTCTGGGACTCTATTAAAGATTAAAAATAAAATTGGAGAGTTTCAGGATTCTGGTGTCTCTTCTGGTAGAAACACAGAGCCTAATACTGTTTTATTTTCATTGCAAATGTCAACCACCCTATTAGCTGGCTTCACTCTACAGAAATCTGATTACACGCAACCACTGCTAAAGAAATGTTCTTTTTCCAAATATAATATTTTTTTCATACAAGAGAACTACTATCTTCCCAAGGAGAGTAATTCATTTTCCAAAGCTGATTTTCTAAGAGGTAAATTCTCACCAGCTTTGAAAGGCTGCCACGAAGTGACTTGGCAAACCAGGGAAATACTGCAGTAATTGAAGTGTGCACCTTGGGCCCATCTAAGTTCTCATCAAGTTGCCCAACAAGAAAAAGGCACAAATTCCTGTCCTGAGAAACTTCGGAATTTCACTACAAGTTCTCAGAAACATCTTTGAAGTGTCTCCTAATTAACTGCATAAAATACCAGAGAAAATTTTAGCATGGAAATAGTACATTGCCTCCAAATATTTGAGCCACTAATGCTACAGGAAATGAGCTGGCCGCATACCCCAAAATGAGAAAAACTTTTTCACTCTTTATCATTACACACTGCCTTTTTTAAAACCATAAAATCAGCACCACTGGCACGGTGATCCCAAATTAAACCAAAAATTTGGGATTTATCATAGATCTATTTAGATCTCTATTTTTTCTTTTCATTTTTTAATATATAAATCAGAAACAGCAGTATTTCTCACTGTGGATGCCATAAAGACTAAACTGAATTAACGGATATAAAGTACCATGAAATAATAGGTACTCTCCAAAAATTTCTTATCTTCCCACAGCTGTATTTCAATGCAATTTTGACAAATGAAAGAAATATAGCCTTTTAAATCATGACAGAATTTTTCATCAAACTATGTAAAAGTCAAAATACTTAAAGTTTAAGTAATTAGCCCCATTGCTCAGGGAAAGGGTGGCCAGCAAGAGGGGCCTGAGTTCAGCTCCTCCCTTCCTCCACTGACCCAGGATGCCACGTCCGGCTGGAGAAGTCTGATATCCCCCCCTCCCTCTCTCCACTGGCAGGACTCAGGTCCCAGAGACCTGCAGGAATACCAGCGACACAGAAGGACCCTGGCTAAGGCACACACCATGGACAGACGGAACAAGAGGTGTGGAAACATCTCATGCAACAGTAGCAATACGAGCCAACCCATGATCTCTAATCTTTCTTTTGGTTGTATTCTGCATGTCCTCTTCCTCTATTTCATCAACTATCTCACTTGACTTTATGATACTTTCATGTGAGCAAACATTGTCTCTTCTCTTTCTGGTTCACTTCAAAACTCCGAGGTCTTCTCTTCCAATCCTTCCCTCCTGTGTCCTACAATTACCCAAATCCTGGATGATCATCCTGTGCCCTCCAACTCTGCTTCTGCTATATTTAATCTCATTCATATCTCCATCTTACCCACTTTCCTCCTCATCCCCACATACATAACAGGGTAAAATCACTCTACTAACTAGAAAATCATTACATACAAGTTCCTGGTATAAGTTGGATTATATTATATTTCTGTAGACCTTTCTTCTACAGTTATAAATATCAGGCTAATAGTTACCACAGTCTGTTAATAGCAAGCTGTACTTGATTCTTTTGTTATTGCCAACTGAACTACTTTAACTAGGATGTCATACATACCATAACCAGTTTTTCACTCTTGAATGACAACACTGCAATTGTAAAGCACATAAGCATCACCATAGGTCAGTACCAAAGCAATGGGCCCTAGGTCAAATAGATAGCAACTCCTCAGTCTTGATATAGTGGGAAGGTAAGTTCTTGGGGTAGACATAAAGGCCAAGAACCACTTATAAGACATACAGAGGAACAGACACCTCCTAAAAAGCTTCCACATCAGTGATAAGGCTATTTAGCATAAGAAATCTACAGGCATCAACACAGAAAACAAAATAAAATAGAAAATGACAAGACAAAGATGCAAAATGCAGTCCCAAACAAGCAGCCTATCCAGGACAAATCCAGAGCACAAAGAGGTAGAAAAAATTGGAAGCCAACAAATGGAACTCCCTGAAATGATAGCAGGAGAAGTGAAAAACCTCAAGAGGCCATAGAAAAAAATGACCTCTAAGGTGCCAAAAGACATTAAAGCAGACACAGGTAAACAAATAAGGCAGCTCAGGAAAAAGATGGATGCTATGAATGCCCCAACACAGACAAGAAATGGAATCAAGGAAGCAGATCCAAATAGAAATGCAAGAGGTTAGAAACTCCATTAAAAGCATATGCAGAAGACTGAATGAAGGTGAGGATAGACTATCAGATCTAGAAGACAGGAACATTACTAGCAACCAAGGAAAAACAAGATATCTTAAAAATAGCAAAAGACCATAAAAAAATCAACCCGACAGCTACAAGATGAAGCAAAAAAGAACAACATAAGATTGACTGCAATGAGTGAGAAAACTGGAGGCAGCAGAAAAGCCATTGAAAATCTTGTCACAGAAATAACGGCAGAAATCTTCCCAAACGTGGACAAGGAATTTGACACACAGTAAATAAAACATATAGAACTGCAAATAGTCATGACCAAAATAAATGTAGGCCAAGGCATGTGATAATCAAGATTCCAGAAATTCAGAGCAGGAACAAAATATGAAAAGCAGCTAGAGAAAAGAAACACATCATATATAAAGGAAAGCCCATCAGAATCACAGTATACTTCTTAACACAAACCCTCAAATCAAGGAGAGTTTGGAGTCAGATATTTCAAACCCTAAAGGAAAACAATCTTCAACCCAGATTTATATACCCCACATAACAATCTTTCAAAATTGGTGAGGAAATAGGATATTTCCATGACAAGCAACAACTGAATAAATTTATGACCACCAAACCAGCTCTACAGAATGCTCTGAAGGACATATTAGAAAGATATAATGAAGACTACAAACACATAAACACCATTAGAAAGAAGCCACCAGACAGGGCAAGCAATTAAACAGAGGAGAAAGACAGGAACAAAAACCCTGAAAACAACATGAGAAAAACAAAAGCCAATGCATACTACTTAGAGCCCTCAACATAAATGGTCTCAACTCACCAATCAAAAGAAACAAACTGGCAGAATGGATCAAGAAGCAAGATCCAACAATATGCGGCATTCAAGAAACACATTTAACTCAAAAAAAAATTCATAAACTAAAAGTAGAAGGATGGAAAACAATCCCCCCGCATGCCACAGAAACCCAGAGAAAATCGGTGGTAGCTATTCTATTTGCAGGCAATGCACACTTAAAGCTAAAACTGAACAAAAGAGACAAAGAAAGTTACTACACACTTGTTAAGGAAAAACTCCAAGAAGAAGAGATAATAATCATAAATATTTATGCACCAAACACATGTTCACCCAAATATATAAAACAAATATTAACAGACACAAACAAATAAGCACTAACAGAAAATTGTAATGGAGGACCTTAATACCTCACTCACAAATAGATCACCTAGACAAAAAATTAACAAACAAATATTAGAATTAAACCAAGCCTGTGAACAAATGGACTACAGAAAGTTTCACCCCCAAACCATCAGAATACACATTCTTCTCAGCTACACCTAAGATGTTCTCCAAAATAGACCATATATTAGCTGACTAAACATGCTTAAGTAAATGTAGAGGAACTGAAATCACCTCATGCATACTGTTTGACCATAGAGCAATGAAACTGGAAATCAATGATAAAGGAAATCACAAAAACTACATTAACACATGGAAATTAAACAACACCCTTCTGAACAACCAATGGGTCACAGAGGAAATTAAAGATGAAATTAAACAATATATACAATTACATGATAATGCCAATACAACATACCAAAACTTATAGGATTCAATACAAGCAATCCTATAAGGGAAATTTATAGTGATGAACTCACGCATCAGGAACACAGAATGAGCTCAAATAAACAACCTAATGCTGAACCTCAAACTTCCAGAAAAAGAAGAACAAATCAAACCCAAATCTCATACTAAGGAGGAAATTATAAACATAAGAGCAGAAATTAATGCAACAGAGACTAAGAAAACAATACAAAGAATTAATGAATCAAAAAGTTGGTTCTTTAAAAGAATAAATAAAATTGATAAGTGATTAGCCAACCTAATCAAAAGCAGGGAAGAAAAAGCACAAATTCAAGTGATGAGGAATGAAAGGGGAAATCACAACAGACCTCACAGAGATCCAGATCACCAATACCTACTATGAGAACCTACATTCTAATAAGATGGAAAACACAGAGGACGACAGATTCTAAGACACCATTGAATAGCCAAAATCAAGAAGATATAAAAATTCTAAGTAGCCCAATATCAGCCAATGAAATTAAAAATGTAGTTAAAAATTTACCAACAACAACAACAAAAAAAGCCTAGGCCCTGACAGATTCGCCACTCAATTCTACAAAAAAAATAAAATTTAATTTAATTTAATTTTAAAAAAGACTAATGCCACTAATGCTGAAACTCTTTAAAGAAATTAAAGGGAAGCACTTCTTCCAAAATCTTTCCTGGAAGCAAGCATTACTGATTCCAAAGCCAGAGAAGACCACAACCAAAAATCTTACAAGCCAATCTCCCAAATAAACATAGATGCAAAAATCCTCAATAAGATACAGGCAAACAAAATGTAGCAAATCATCAAGATTATACATCATGACCAAGTAGGATTCATCCCAGGGTTGCAGGGATGGTTCAACGTATGCAAATCAATAATATACTATGTCATATTAACAGGGTCAAAGACAAAAATTACATGATCTCAACAGATGCAGAAAAGCATTTGACAAAGTCCAACACCCATTCATGATAAAAACTCTATAAAAATTGGAATAGATAGTCTTTATCTCAATCTCATAAAAGCTATGACAAACATCATATTAAATGGTCAAAAACTGAAAGCTTTCACTCCAAAATCAGAAACAAAAGAAAGATGTCCATTATCACCATTCCTATTTAATATAGTTCTGGAAACATTAGCCATAGCAATTAGACAAGTGGAAAAAATAGAAGGAATAAAGATAGGAAAGGAAGAAGTTAAATTATCATTATTGCAGATGACATGATATTCTACATAGAAGACTCCCAAAACTCCACCAAGAAACTTATAGATTTAATATCCAAATTCAGTAGTGTAGCTGGATACAAAGTCAACACTAAAATCAACAGTATTTCTGTTCATGAGCAACAAACTCACAGAGAGAGAATTTAGGGAAAGCACATCCTTCACAATAGCATCTAAAAAATAAAATACTTAGGAATCAATCTAACAAAGGATGTAAAAGATCTATATAGTGAAAATTATAGTACCCTTAAAAAGGCAGTTGAAGAGATATGGAAAGCTGTTGTTTGCTCTTGGATAGGAAGAACCAATATAGTGAAAATGGCCATATTCCCAAAATTGTAGTACAGATTTAATGCAGTTCCCATCAAAATGCCATTAACATACTTCACCAATCTAGAGGAAAGAATTCCTAAAATTCATTTGGAGACAGAAGAGACCTAGAATTGCAAAAGCAATTCTGGGCAACAAAGGTAAGTCAGGGGACATTATAATCCCAGACCTGAAATTATACTACAAAACTGCTATAATAAAATCAGCATGGTATTAGCAAAAACACAGGCCTGAGGAGTAATGAAACTGAATAGAAGATGCAGATGTAACCCCAAATGTACTCATCATCTTTGACAAAGGAATCAAACAAGTTCACTGGATGAAAAATAATCTTTTTAATAAATGGTACTGGAAAAACTGGCTTTTCACATGCAGAAGATGAACACTAGACCCATGTCTATCAGCATGCACTAAACTAAAGTCAAAATGGATCAAAGATCTAAGTATTAAAACAAGAATACTAAATCTATGGGAAGAGAAAGTAGGTAGAAATCTCAAAGACATAGGTGTAGGCAGAGATTTCATGAACAGAATTCAGACTACAAGGGAAATATTACAAAGAGACAACAAATGAGATCTCAACTTACTAAATAGCTTTTGCACAACAAAAGAAATCACCAACAGAGTGAAAAAGACAGCCCACGCTGGAGAAAAAAGTTACAGCCTGTTGTCCCTCAGACACAGGACTCATATATAGAACACATAAAGAATTTTTTAAAAATCAGACCCCTCCCCAAATTCAAAGACCCAATCCAAAAATGGGCATCTGAGATTAATACACACTTCTCAGATGAAGAAATACAAATGACAAATAAATACATGAAAAAATGTTCAAAATAATTGATCATTTGAGAGATGCAAATTAAAGCAACATGACATTCCATCATGTTGGAATCTGATTCCAGATTCACCCCAAGAAGAATGGCTATCATCAAGAAATCAACAAATAACAAATCCTTGCGGGCTGTGGGGAAAAAAGAACCTTTCTCCACTGTTAGTATGAGGGTAGACTGGTACAACCACTGTGGAAATCAGTGTGGAAGGTCCTTTAAAGACGAGGACTAGAGGTCCCATTCAACCCAGCTATTTTCCTCCTGCGTATCTTCCCAGATGAATTAAAAACCTCAAATGACAGCGATATATGTTCACACATTTTTAGCAGAAAAGTCTGTAATAGCTAAATCTTAGAAACAACTCAAATACCTGAGAAATGGATAAAAAAGATGTAGCTTTTTTTAATATAATGGAGTACTACTTGGCCATAAAGAAGGATAAACTGGAGATTTTTCTAGGTAAATGGATGCAAATTGAGATCATACTCAAAGGTGAAATAAATCAGA
The DNA here is from genome assembly GCA_004027595.1 of Dinomys branickii. Classification (NCBI taxonomy): domain Eukaryota; kingdom Metazoa; phylum Chordata; class Mammalia; order Rodentia; family Dinomyidae; genus Dinomys; species Dinomys branickii. Next base: position 103,364 of record PVLD010004078.1, read on the forward strand.
CATATATGTATAAACATTGTATTGTCTCACCAGTATGAGAACCTGAATGAGTAAATAAGATCCCACATGTACAACAGATATTGTGAATTGGGAAGAAACTGTTCAAAAATAAAAGGTAAACTGTGATGGGGGAAAGGGGCAAGGAAGAAGAGGAAAAAGAAAAAAATATATTTATACATAAGATAAATAAGATACTTATACAGCTAGTCTCTCGAAAAGAAAGGTTTGTGCTAATATTATCTGGACAAGATATCATGCCTATATCTTGTACTCTGAATAACTACTACAAAGACAACAATATACCATGTATTAATTATTTTTAAATTTTATTTTAAAGAGAAAAAACAAAAACAAGTAATGGTCAGATAACCAGACATAGACATGCAAGATCAATAAAACAATTAGCATTAACTGTTTGTATTAATTATTGTAACTCTCCTACTAACCTGTTTTGAAACTCTGTTTTATTGTTATTTTTTTCTGCTTTAAGATAAAAAAGTGTAATTAGGGTTCTGGTATTTTTACTTCTATTTTCAATTCCACCGCTGACTTTGAAAGTCATTCTTTCTATGAATTGATCTTTCTGTCCAAACATTACAACAGTAATATTGACTTACATGGGAGGGAAATGGCATTTTAAAAGACATTTTAAACATACCACCATGGCTGCTGTGTACCCTGCATGACTTTGATTTTCTAATTCCATTTTAGAAGTTTGATGAGCACCATTCTGATAGAATGGAAATTCCTCATCTCTAGGTACAAATGAGAAACACAAGGGTAAAGGGAATGTCCCGGCTTGCCAAGGTGACATGCTAACCAGTGAACTTGCCAGCACAAGAATGTCAATATCCTTATGTTCGCTCATTGAAGACAAAAGCACACCTATAAGGTCGTAAAGCTAGCCCAGTGTTAGGCTGACAACGTGAAACTATGAACAAATACTCCCTGACATTTTTCTTTTTAATGACTGCACAGAAAGAAGAAAGGAAAAGAGAAAATGTCATAAGACTTCAAATATATAGTTTATTGTTATTATTTTAATCACAATGTGGAATCCTATATCAACAAATGAAATTTAAATGGAGACTCACTGGTCATATGCTATTTAAGTACATAAATATTATTCTATTTAAAAAGAAAAAACAGCACAATGGTCTGGCATAGTAGCTCATGTCTGTAATCCCAGGACTCAGGAGGTTGAGGCAGGAGGATTACCATGAGCTCAAGACCATCCTTGGCTATGTAGTAAGTTCAAGGCCAGCCAGCACTACAGAGAAAGACCCTGTCTCAAACAAGACAAAATACTCCCCAGAAAACCCAGCATAATGAGAACTAAAATAAGCTATGTAATACAAATAGATGGATTCATTAGATATACGAACGAGTAAAACTTTCAAATTAAAGTTTTTGTATAGTGAATTGCAATTTGTCATTGTTTTCTTATATAATAAAAGAATTTTTAAATACTTAGTTATAAGTTACTAAAATTACTTCCATAGCCAGTGTCCTCTAAAAGTAAATTTGCAGGGCGGACATGGTGGTACATGCCTTAATCCCAGCACTCAGAAAGCCGAGGTAGGAGGATTGCTGCAAGTTCAAGACCAGCCTGGAAGTAAATAAAAGAGAAGCTGAAAGAGGCTAGTTTCAGCTATAAAGTGAGTTCAAGGCCAGCCTGAGCTGCAGAGCAAGACCCTGTCTCCAAAAAATAAGAAAGAAATAAATAAATAATAAAAGTAAATTTGCTAACTATAGCCATTTTAAATAAACATTTCACAGAGTTTGTTAGACATTATTGAAGAAAATAAAACCCTACTACTAATGCAAAAAGTTTCTTCTTTTGCCTTGGTAAAGAACAAAACATTATATAAATTACTATACTACCCTAAAGAGTTATTACGTGTATTGATAAATATGATAGATATAAATGGTATAGGAAACAATAAGCTAGATATTCAGTATAACAGGTCATTGAGCCCATAGGTCTTTCATTAGTTATGTGTTAGACATGTATATACCTTACAAGTATTGTTAACATTTCCTTAATCTGTTTTGTTAATTTACTTCATAATAACCCTGGTACTCTGCAAATAGAGTCTTACAAATTTAATCTTTTACTATTATATTGCATTTTCATATTTCCTGAGCTATTTTGGAAAAAAGACAAGAGGAAAACTTTAATGCCAGATTGTCACATAAAACTAAGTCTACATTCTTAAAAATGAAATGGTGCACTCAGCACACGGCTGTGCTCTTGCAGAATTAAATCTAACATTGTTTCTGGCTTTTCATGTTACACGGAACTATCTCTTGCTGTCTGGAAAATTCCTTTCTGAAACTGTCTGTACAATATTTCATTTAAATTGGAAGATAGAATAACCTCCTGCCTTTCACTAGCGTTTCTAGAACTACTATGTAAATAGGCCCATCAAAATACCAGCTTATATGTGCAGTCAGAGAGATACAAATAGAAAACCCATTTTATTTCTGTGTAACCATCTACTGCTGATGCTAATTACCAAGTATAATCTTTCTCCTGATTTGAGTTAACACTTGAAAATATATTTCCTGAAATTGGCTCCTTGGCATAAATATCAAGACATGCAAATTTCAAATCAAACTTCCTATGTATTTCAGTTAGATTTTTTATATGTGTATTTTTATGCCAGGTTTGCTAATATGGACATAAAATGATGTTAGTTATGATGACATGAATTTGCTTCATGCCCCTTAGGGGCCGGACCTTATGCTCGGTGCTTTATGCAACTCACCTCCTTTAATCTTTGTAAAACTCCATAAAGTAAGAATCATTGTGCGCCTGTGGCGGATGAGGAAACTGAAGCTGACAGCCACTTGGGAACTCAGCTGTCTGTAGCTGTAACAAACAGCTGAGTTAAATCAGCTTGGGAGGAAGAAAGGTTTATTTGGCTCAGCAGTTTCAGCCACATTTGTTTGGGTCTGTTGCCTTCCAGTCTGTGGCAAGGCTGCACATCATGCAGGAAGAGCACGGTGGAGGATATTACTCGATGCATGGGAATTGAGAAGCAAAGACAAAAAGAGTTAAGGTCCAGGATCTCGGTGTCCTACCATCCCTCCGTGAGGCCCTGCCTCCTAATGGTTCTGCCACCTCCCAATAGTGCCGCTGTCTAGGGTCCAAGCCTTCAACACCTCGGCCTGCAGGTGACATTTCGGGCCCAAGTTATAGCACTTAGCTGAGGTTTTGCAGTCAGTAAGTGGTGAAACAGGAACTGGACAGAAAGGAGGGTACAGAAGATAGAATAAGTAAGAGATGCAGATGAGGCTAGGAATTAGTCCGGGCCATGAAATCTACAATACTTGCTTATGTTAAGTTACAGATTGACTCTAAACTTTCTAGCAATCATTGCAAGAACCCAACAGAATATGGTACATATGTTATAAAACAGAATCATTTGGTCAAGTGAAGCAGAACTATTTTTTATACATATTAAGACTATAAAGACAGTCTCAGAAGGATCCTCACAAACAAGCAGTATACTATGCAGTGTAATGAAGCCCATTTTTAACATTATCCTTGCAGTAAATGTGATGGTGAATTGTCCTGGGCTGTTTCTGACTGATCTGATGACACAGGAAAACAGCACAATTCACTTAAAACAATTCTCCAGGAGGCCACAACGACATGTCCAGATATACAAGGGCCACAAGCAAGAGCAAAAGTGTTAATGAAGCCCAGAAAATTGCATTAGAGATGGAAAATGAAACCAAAAAGAAAGAGTAAGTTCACTACATGGTTTTCCCTCACTAAAGACAATAACTGACTCTTGTCTATAGTCATAACCTATACACAATATTTTTCAAGAAGTAAAACTAGTGAAATACAAGCTTGAATCTTAAGAGTTTGTGTCTTGGTAATGAATCTTTCCAGATCTCTAGTGTGGGTGTTGCTCAAATTCACCCTCTGATTTCACACTTGCCTTTGTTTACATACTTGGTGCATTTTTTCAACTATGCTTTTTTTGTTCTTTACCTCTTCCTGAAAAAGAAAGTCTTGCCCATTGTGACTCTGCTTCCATGATCCCTTTGCATATTGTTCTCTTTTTCTCTCACCCGACAGAGTGGATGAAGTCATATGCTGTGTCTCCACCACACTTTAAATTGAGCAATTAAAGCTGATATGTACTGAATGTTTACTATTCACCAGGCACTTCACCTAATCTTTATAACTCGGCTAATACTGCTCCCATTTTACAGATGAAGGAATAGGGGTCTTGAAGGTAAAGGAACTTGCCCAATATTGCACAAAATAAGTGACAGAGTCTGCTCTCAAATCCAGGCAGTCAAGTTTCCAAGCTCTGGTGGTTAGCAGGCTCCATATTTAACACAGTGTACACCACTGGTTACCACTTGGCCCGTGATACTTAGTTGTTTATATCCTCCCTCTCTCTCTCTCTCTCTCTCTCTCTCTTTCTCTCTCTCTCTCTCTCTGACTGAATCTAAAGCCTTATCACTGAGCTACATCCCCACCCCTTCTTTTAATTTCAAAAAGTCTTACTGAGCAGCTAACTTCCCAGGCACCGCTCATACTTGCAATGCTCTTGCCTCTGCCTCCCAGAATACTGGGGCTACAGGTGCGCGCCGCCACACTAGCTTGTTATATATTTACATCTTCCTCTCCTTCCAAAGGCAGAGTTGCCAGCCCTACCCTTCTTCCCATTTTCATTTCCCACTCATTCCTCTGCCCAACAGAATGGGGCTTCCACCCCCACCGCAAGACAACACTGGGTTCAAAATGGCTCCAGGCCAACATTACCTGCCTCCTCTCTCCCTCTGGAAATCACAACCCCTTCCCTTGATCTTCCTTAACCCTCGTTTTCTGTTTCTCTTTTCTGCGCCATAAGCTGTCCCTTCTCAGCCTCCATGGTTCTTCCTTTTCTCTCTATTCTTAAGTTTTCATCCAAACCCACTTTCCCATTCTTAGTGCAGTTTCTCACATTGTTTCCTTTTCCCTTTGTGCACTTTTCCCAAGGACACATATCTACCCCCAAGTATTTCTTTCCAGCCCAGATCTTTCTCCTGAGTATATCAACATAACCAGGTATTCCCTTGTATTTTCCTTGATAGACCTGTATTGTACCTAGACTATCTCTTCCATTTTTTTCTCTCCTTAGCCCCTACTATGCCAATATTGAACTATTTTTTGAGCAAGAGAATTTAGGTAAACTAAATGAGAGGATGTTTTGGTAAATCACACTGAAAATATGATGCTGTGAACTAGGAAACTCTCTGGAGAAGACCCAGAACTCAAAAGACAGAACAGGCTGCTGTTGGAAATGGATTGCATCCCAGGTTGAGATCAAGACTCAGTCATAACTCCTGGGTGACTGCCACAAACCACTGAGTATATGTGCAAAGAGTTGGCCTTCGCCTTTGATCAACTTGCCCAGTAATTGACAATATATCAATATATCAATGATTTGTTTTATGCTACATAAAGACATTCCTCTATGCAAGACAGAACTCAGGGAGGAAATGTCCTCCCTCTAAGACATAAGTTACCTTATCAGTCTATGGTATACAGAGACTCTATCCTGGTGCCTACTCCAGTGACTGGTGTATTGCAAGCACACAGAAAATACAGATTGTCTTTTATTAAGTACCTCTGCTATACTATTGCTCTGCATACATTTTCCCCTTCAATAGTTATTTAAAACAGGGTTGTCCCAACAGGAAAATGACAAGGATAAGTCAGAACATATGTTATAATCATCAATATTAATGGTCTCAACTCCCCAATCAAAAGAAACAGACTGGCAGAATGGATCAAGAAGCAAGATTTAACAATACGCTGCATAAAAGAAATACATTTAATTCAAAAAGAAATTGATAGACTGAAAGTCAAAGGATGGATAAAAATACTCCATGCAACAGGAACCCAGAAGAAAGCAGGGGTAGCTATTCTATTTCCAAAGTGAATATCAAGCCAAAGTTAATTAAGAGAGACAAATAAGGTCACTGCACCCTTGTAAAGGGAACAATCCAAAAGGAAGAGGTAACAATCATAAATATATATGCACCAAACACCAGTTCACCCAGTGTGTATAAAACAAATATCATAGACATGAAAAATCAGGTTACAACTAGTACAATTTTAATGGAGGACATCAATGCTCCATTTTCACAGATAGACAGATCAACCAGACAACAAATCAACAATGAATTTATCAGAACTGAGCCAAAATTTTGAACAAATGGACTTAATAGATGTCTACAGAATATTTCACCACAGGATATACACATTCTTCTCACATTCCACATGCCAAAGAGTAAAACTAGTCCCATATCTTTCATCATGCACTAAACTAAAATTGAAATGGGTCAAAGATCTACATATTAAAACAGAAACACTTAATATGCTAGAAGGTTGACTAAGTAGAACTCTTGAAGATATTGATATAGGCAAAGACTTAATGAACAAAACCCCAATCACAAGGAACTAGCACAAAAAATCAGCAACTGAAATCTCATCTTATTAAAAAGCTTTTGTACAGCAAAAGAAACAACCAACAGAGTGAAAAGACAACCCACAGTGTGGGAAAAATTTTTGGCAGCTGTTCCTCAGGCAAAGGACTACTATCAGAATATATAAAGAACTCAAATAAATCATATCTCCCAAATTTAAAGATCCAATCCAAATCTGGGCATCTGAAATGAATAGACACTTCTCAGATGAAGAAATACAAACAGCAAATAAATATATACAGAAAAGTTCAACATCATTGGTCTTTTGAGAGGCGCAAATTAAAACAATGCTGAGATTCCATCTCACCTCAGAAAGAATGGCTATTATCAAGAAATCAATCAATAACAAATGCTGGCAAGGCTGTAGAGAAAAAGGAACCATTCTTCACAGAATGGTGGGAGCGTAGACTGGTGCAACAACTGTGGAAATCAGTGTGGCAATTCCCCAAAAAACTAGGATTAGCGGCCCCATTTGACCCAGCTATTGTACTCGGCATCTTTCCAAAAGAATGAAAAGCATCATACCTGATAAGTCAGAAGGCAGCCAGCCCCCTTGTGGGAAAATTTTAACTCTCAATATTTCTCTCCTTCCCTTACCTGTTCTGCTTCAGTTCCCCTCGACCACAAAGCCAACTCTGCCCTCATCCACTTTGGCAGTACTAACAGTCCATCCCACTCGGGTTGTTCTGACCTGCAAACAAGCCCCTCCCCCCTCGTGCTGTTCTGGCCCGCAGACACCCTCTGCCTGCTTGGACTATTCTGACCTGCAGACACCTCCCTCCCCACCAAAATAAAAGAGCTTTAAAAGTCCACACTTTGCTCAACTTGAGGCTGCCTTGGCCCACTAGGCAGCCTGCTGCTCCCCACCCAATAAAGACTTCTCTCGTGTCAGAAGGTCTGGTCTGGTTCCATGTGGGTCTCAGTTCTATCAATACCAAATATGCGAACACTCATGTTTATAGCAGCACAGTTTGTAATAGCTAAATCTGGGAAACAGCCCAAATGCCCATCAACTAATGAATGGATAAAGAAGTTGTATTTTCTAATATAATGGAGTACTACTCTGCCATAAAGAAGGACTGGCTTGAAACATTGCTAGATAAATGGTTGCACCTTGAGATCAGACTCTTAAGTGAAATAAATCAGACACATATGTAAGTATCTCATGGCTTCTTTGGTGTAAGAAACTAAAAGTGTAAATAAGGACCAAAATGTATAATAGGTATTGGAAAATGGGGAAGGAAATATTCAAATGAGAAGGGGAACAGGGAGGGAAGGAGGAAAGAAGGGGGAAAAAACAAAAGACTAGAAGGAAAAGGTGGAAACCAAGGTTTTGTAAATAAAGACGGGAAGAGGGGCTGAAGGGAGGGGAGGGGAATGAGGGGGAAAAAGAAGAAGCAAGATATACATATACAGGTACAAGTTCCCTGTGCTGAATGTTATCACTAAATATATCTAAAATGTATCCATAAAACAAAAAATTTTTAAAGAAACAGGGTTGTTCATTTCAAGAGTGAGGTTGCTAACTCTTGGAAAGGTTAAGTGGCTCCTTCAAGTTTGTAAATAAAGTAGCTATCTTAGTTACTTTTTCTTCATTGCCCAGACAAATAGGCAACACCATAAAAGAAGAAAGATTTCTTTAGCTCACAGTTTGCAAAGGTTTCAGTTTACAGCTGGCGGGCTCCAAGGCAGGGTGGGCTGACCGGAGATTAACAGTATGTGGCAAGTAGAAGGCAGCAAAGCAGCGGCAAGGGACAAGTGACCATAGCAGCCCTTTCTCTGTCCCTTACATGCTATCCAGGCTACATGCCCTGAGGGCAAGCAGCACTGACTCCCAGGGAGGCCCTTCCTGTTCTCTCCTCTCAATACTATGCTGAAGCGATCAGTAGACTATTTCAGCAATTGCACACCCTTGATCCTAGCATCACACACTGTAGATCCAGCCACTTCTGAACAGCTCCAGCAATGACTGCAGGAGGCTTTGGGGGGACAACTAGACACAAGCCATAATAGTAACTAAGGCAAAAGTTAAACCTAGATTAGTCTGATACCAATGTTCACCCTTTAATAAGACAGTATATTGCTTTCCTACCTGCAGTTAAGATGTCTGGGAAAATAAATTTATATTAGATAATTCCGAGGCTAGAATGACAGAATATAGTATATTGCCGTTGGCACACATTTTCATGTGCTTCAGTGAAAGATTTTTGCTCTTTGTTAATTCTTACATGTGATCATTTTAAACTGAAGTGCTTTTAGGCCCAACTTCCTTCAGCACTTGATAGAACTGTTGGGATGCTAGTTGACATAAGAATATAGAGATGGAGTTGATTCTTCATGACTTTGTGCATGTGACTTTTGTCACCACTGCCATTTGTTTGTTTCTTGGGGAAGGAATTTAATGTTTATTTTGATCGAAACTGTTACTTCCTTTAGTGGCGGACTCTAGAAGGCCCTCAGAGCAGGAAGAATTTACAGGAACTTTCTGCAACTAAAGAAGAAAGAGATCCCAAAAATGGGCACTTTGGTAGCAAACAGATTCTTGAATGTGAAGGAAAACAGAGATAAGGAAAAATATTCAACATGTAAGACGGAAAATAAGAGCCCTTAACACCAAAGGGAAAAGGTTGCCGGGAGGAAGAGTGAGAAGAAACGATGCCCTGAGCCGGGCCTGGGACTGGCAACCAGGCCAAAAGCAGATTCTCAGCAGCTGTACTGCTTTCTTGACAAACTGAAGGTGATGTATTAGCTTGACAGAGTATGAAGAGGTGCCAAAGAAGGAAATATGGCGGCAAACCTGGCTGGCCACGAGAAGAGAGGCCAAGAGTGTGTTCTTAGTTTGCTTGTTCCTCCAGCAACCAGGGTCGCAGCTTCCCAGCCCAGCCTGGACCAGCCAGCCCTATCACTCACACAGGCACACACATGCCCTGAGGGAGGGCTGGGCACAGCATGGCAGCCATGTCAGTCACCAGATGATGGCCCGGAAGCCAGTGGGACAGTGCAACCCTCTCCTATTGGTGCTGTCTGTCACCTAAACATCCCAGGAGACCAATTAGAAGGACTAGGAGAGTAATGTTTAAGAATGAGAACATGAGAGGGGCTCTTTTTATCCTAATAGAGTGAAATTAGAGGGTCTATTAGGCTGGCTCCTTTTTAAGTGATCTCTTTCCCTTTAAAAAATAAAAAAACAGTTGTTTAATATCCCTGAAAGTTTCTTGAAACAAGTAGTTTGTCCCTTTTTTTGCTAAGCACAGGCCAAAACTAGAAGTTATTTGGCTTCCTCTTCTAAGGCAGATCTGGGTAAGTCTCGCCTGAGAAAATCCTCCTTGCACATTAAGTACAGGAGCTGTCACAAAGGAATTCAGGGATCATGACAGGCATGTGTACACAGAACATCCAAACGGGAAGCAAAGCTGGACCTGGTTTTCTTCAGCCTCAGACCACACTTCTGCTTCTCAGCTCCCTTAATAGCAATGGGAAGAAAACAAGTTCAGAGCCCGGCTCCTAACAACCTCCGAGGTGCACCAGCAACCTGAGTCACCACAAGGAAGATGGTCAGGTATATGGTTTAATCTAAGCTTACAGGTTTTCTGTCCTTGTAGAGCAAAAATACTCTGTCAAAAGGACATGTTAAGTAATTATAACTAGGGCTAGGGATGTAGCTCAGCAGCACAAGCACCCACCTAGCAATTGTAAGGTCTTGAGTTCGCCTCCCAGTCCCCCCAAAAAAATAATACTTATAACTAAACTTGGGCTGGGGACGTAGCTCAGCAGTAGAGCATTTCCTAGCATGTGTAAGGCCTTCGGTTTAATCTGCAGCACTGATGTTGCTGCTGCTGCTGCTTCTGGTGATGATGATGATGATGGTGAAAGATAACTAGCCTTTCCTGTGCTAAGCTTTCAACATGCTACGCTGTTTAATCTTTACAGAAACCCCGTGAGGAAGAACTATGGCGATCCCCACATTACAGATGGCCAAGCTGAGGCTCAGAAATGTTGAATGCTGTGGTTACACAGTAAACCAAGATTTCACCCAAGCAACTGGACTAGGCCTCACAGTTTTGGCCACCTTGCTTTCAATTTATAAGTCAGTGATAGAGACAGAACAGGAGCCCACAGTGTACAACACAAGTTTATGCCGAATAATTGGAATGAAGCACTAACCGTAAGGAAAAGGATGACTTCAGCACAGCTGAGGCCAGAGAGGAGGAGGCAGGACCAGGACAGGACTGGCTCCTCCTAGAGCAGAAAGGAAGTCATTTTTCACCAACACATTAAGTTGTCATCTACTTTGAAGCCAGCTGTCTCAGCAAGTGTGTGATTCCTGCAGATGGGTGTAAAGAGCCCTGGTCTCTTGGTTGCAAACTCTAACCCTTACCTAAATGTCCCCTGGAGGACAAGTTCTTCCATTTCAAGTCACCTCCCACCAAGCCACCTGTTGTGTGGGTTGCCCCGTGTCTAGTGAAGGAGACCTCAGAAAAAATTTGACTGCTCAGGGGCCCTAATCTGGAACAGGAAGAAGGAAAAATCTTTTCTCCACCACCACTTAAAGTCATCACACCTCCTCTGCAGTTTTTGGCAGACCCTTCAGGAAATACTAAGACTAAAAATTCAGAGGTCTCAGTAACATTTGGGGCTAATTTAAAACATCCAGCCCACTGTGAATTCAACATAGAATTATTTAAACATTGGTTCTACTTATTTTAGCAAGACAGCAGCTGCCTAGAACCAGAATTGAGAACAAATAAATAAGACTGAAGCAAGGATGGATTTTCACAGGAGTTAAAATTAAAACATCTTATGTGATGGGTATATTTCAACAATCACAAAGCACCTCACCCTGAACCAATAGAGATTTCAAAGGAGAATCAAAAGATGTTACTGCATCCTTGGCTTCCCACATAGCAGATAGGACTGAACTCCAGTACTGATGCCAATACGAAAGAAGAGCTGGCCACTTACCACAGGCTATGAAGGTCTGGGAAAATCTGAGCTTCCTTCTAGGTGCATATTTAGCCTGCCTCTGCAGGACATATTTGGAACGAAAGAAAAGGAAGTAGAAAGAACAACTTCATCTTTAGATGTAAGAACCAACTTTGTGCAACCAAAATGAGAATTTTAGGGTCTTCTATGGAATACAATCTATCTCGTTTTGCTTTGGGGGAGTTCTTGTTCACCTTCATGCAAACATACTAAGATGTCGGAGCTGAAGACACTTTAGAAATAGCAATTCCCTTGTGCCTAAAACATGCCCATGCAAATTGTACTCTTCTCTTTCATCCTGCCATCAGTCATACTCTTTTGCAAGCCACTAACCTGTGACAAAATGGGTACTTTCCTGAAACAACATGTAAGCATTTCACAAATGAGCTCCAAATACTCATGAACTATTTTCAGACACAGTATTTATGAAACTATTAAAAACTCATTACTCTCGCCATCTCTTTTATAAGTTGGAAAGTAAGCACATGTTATTTATATCATTGCCCTAGAGACACTAGTCATCTTGGTCTGGAAGATATTTGCATTCAAGGTACATCATGCAACTGGCCTCAGTTTTTTTTTTTAACTTTTATTTGCCCCTTCATGTATTGGTAGCAATTCTATTAGCTCCTTGAAAAGTTGTGTAGAGGATGTAGAAATAGATCATCCCTTTATTTCAAAATATAAAGAACAAAATAAAGGATAACCGACAGTGGGGAGGTAGACAGGAAGGGGAGGGAAAGGGGATGAAATAAGAATTGAGATCTGTTATGGACGTGAATCGGCTCCCCACAAGGAATGCAATCATTATAGAACACAAATATGCACAGAAAAACTAAAAGCACAGTTGAAAAATTCCATACTTTGAAGTGAGAGTGAGACAGTCTCTGAAGAAGGCTGAGTAGACATTTATTGTTTGTCTACTAAACAGGACCAGGAAGAAAACAGGACCTCAGAACAAAAATTATCCCCAATCTTCCCCTTCTATAAAAAGTCTGAGACTTCCCCTTTCTGAATGGAATAAATGGAGAACATGTCAGAACTGACATGCAGGTGCCAGAGAAAGAAACAACCAGTTCATCCAATGCCTCAAGGGTGTGTCCATGTGAAAGCAACATGAGTCTTTACTTTGCACAAAACATCAATACTCTCATACGGGGGCGCTGTCCGTTTAAGAGGATTGGATAAACCTAGTTTCGTTCTGCATAGAGCCACCACCGATTCCATCATTTTTCAAAGGCTATTGCCTAAGAGCAGGTTTTGGATGTGAAGGTCTTTAGGATAAGCGTATCGCTATCTTCAAATCAGGTCGTGGTGAATTAGGTCATTTGCAGAATTGCTCAGCCCCCTCAAGTTTTGGAAGCTGAAGTTCCCATTCCCGATGCATTAGTTGTTTCATTAAATTCTTGATCCTCAGAACCAGCTTCCTGGATCATGGACGGAACCTCTCACCTTGGACTTCAGGCTTATTCATCTGTTATTGTTTTGACTTGCTAAGTGGGTCATAATTGGGAATAACAAGACAAGTCGTTGTACAAATGACCCAAGAGCCTTTCCTTTGCCTTCCTGTCACATCCAACTTGTCACTATATCCTCTCAAAGTCACTTCCTAAATGCACTTGGAATCTGCCATCCTCACCAGTGCCTCCCCTTGAGGTCTAAAGAGCCCTCCTCTGGATAACTGCTGGACAGTTAGTCAGGGGCTGTGCTTCTCCAGGTGTGCTCTCGTCTCACCCCTTCTCCCCAGAAGATCCAACAGGACCACTGCCGCAGATCTTGCGCCTGGAGAGTGTGGAACCTTCTTTGTCTCCCCATGGCATTAGGAATGAGGCTGATGCAGTTTGCTCGGCACCAAAGGCCTCTCCCAAGCCAGCTCCTTTCCAGGATCATCCAGTGGCTGCATGGTCCCCCTCCGTGGCCATTCCAAACGGAGCACCTTGGGTACCAGTCACCTGCCCGCAATCTCTGTTCCCCGGGGACACTCACCCTTTCAGACACGCTGCTCATTGTGCCTTAGGGTGTGTCTGCTCTTCTTCCAATCAGCCCACTTCCTCAAGGATGCCAGCCGGGCCTCGCTGGGCGTGCAACCCCCAAAGCACATTGACACTGCAGGAAAGCTGAAAAGTGGTCAGACACGGGGTATGTTAGAAATTCTGAGAAAAACAAACGTGCCACCTTCAAAATCTAATCGGAAAAGTATGTTATTGTTGAGTCCAGGAAAAGAATAGCATAAGGTTTTCAAAGAATAAGAAATTTTACCTGGAGTTTTAGCATCAAAATTACGACTTTTTGCTCAGATAACTCCCACAATGTCTTTCCAGCAGGTCCACCCTCCCTGCTCTAAACTCCTAGTGACCACAAGATGAAATTGTGTGAGAACTTTTTACCCCGTCCTCAATCGAAGCCTAGGTTTTCCACATACAAGTAGGCCAGAACTGCTGCTTTCTATGGCCAAAATGAACTTCAAATAGACAGACCTTTCCCCCTGGATATATAAGCAACTGACATCCCTGCAATCAGTCAGAGTAAAGGGCACACGAAGAGAAAGCTTGAAGGTAGGAGGCATTTTGAGGAAGTGTGTATCTGACAAGCACAGGGAGGCCAAGCAGATATGCTGGCATTTTCATCTTCCACCCTCTGAAGGGGCTGATGGCAGTTCCTCCTCTGACCTCACCCAGTCTCTCAGTTTAGACCAGAACGATGAGGAGATGGAAAGATCCAACAAAGAGATCTTTGTGGAACAACAAAGAGATACAGTGGAGCGCGGGTGGGAGGAGCGGGAGAGACAGCAAGCTGACAGACAAGGCAGGCCAATGTGGCAGCTCACAGGTGCTGCAAGAGGCCACGGGGCCCTGCTGGTCCTTCCAGCCGGCTTGGAGGGACGAGCTGCTGTTTGAACAGCAGGCTCTTCCACTGACACTGCTGACTGTGGTGATGACACTGAGAAGGACAAAATGGATGGGTCAGATAAAAAAGATGTTGTTTTTTATTTCTCTTTTAAAACTTAGGGGAGATCTGGGCATAGTGGCACATGTCTTTCGTTCCAGCTACTCGGGAGGCTTTGGCAGGAGGATCTCTTGAGCTCAGGAGTTTGAAATATGCCTGGGCAATGTAGTGAGAGCCCATTAATAAAAATGTGAGAGAGATATGCAAGCGAAAAAATGCCCCCTACACATGGAAAAGAGACCTCGCAAAATCAGAGGCTAGAACTCAGCCACCTGTGAGTGAATGAACAGCTTACTCTGGGGCATATTCCATAAGAAGTCACATCCGGGCTAAATGAGAGCTCAGTCTAAAGCCGGAGGTCCAGCGCTGACCATGCAGTCCTAGGCCACATTCTAATCTTCTCTTCACCTCCATTTCCTTGTCGTTAAATGAAGGTGAAATCACATCCTCTTCCCAGAGTCATTTTGAGAATGAACGAAGATAAATAGAAAGCACACAGAAGCAAACTATTTTACCTATTATTATGTTAATTCTTTTGTGCTTTGGCTTATTCATCTATAAAATTGAATTGGTTTTTCCCAACTGTACAGTCCCTAGAAAAAAATTAGGATATGGTGGGGAAGCTTGGAAAATATGAGCACAATGTCAACTTAGCAGACACATTTAAAGAGCTCATAGGGACCACAGCATCTACCCAATAAGAAAAAAATAGATCTCCGACTCAGCACCACGGCAGCCCTCAGACCCCTCATGAAGCCCAAGATCGTCAAAAAGAGGACCAAGAACTTCATCTGACACCAGTCAGACTGCTATGTCAAAATTAAGCGCAACTGGCGGAAACCCAGAGGCATCGACAACAGGATGTGGAGAAGGTTCAAGGGCCAGATCTTGATGCCCAGCATAGGTTATGGAAGCAACGGACAGAGCACATGCTGCCCAGGGGCTTCTGGAAGCTCCTGGTGCACACTGTTGCGGAGCTGGAGGTGCTGCTGATGTGCAACAAGTCTTACTGCGCAGAGACTGCTCACAACGTCTCCTCTAAGAACCGCAGGCCATCGTGGAAAGAGTGGCCCCGCTGGCCATCCGAGTCACCCACCCACCCCAACGCCAGGCTACACAGCAAAAAGAATGAGTAGACAGCTGGTGTGCATGTTTATTTGTGCTGAAATAAAACCACAAAAACTGCCGGAAAGAAAGAAAGAAAGAAAGAAAGAAAGAAAGAAAGAAAGAAAGAAAGAAAGAAAGAAAGAAAGGAAAACATGTCCACATTTAATGATTGGGGGGCACTGTTGGAGATCAAACCCAAAACCTTGTTGTTAGGACAACTGCTCTATGACTAAGCTATATCTTTAGCAATTTTTTTTCTTTTTTTTTTTTGTTGACACAAGGTCTTATGAAGTTGCCCCAGCTGGCCCCAAATTTGCAATCCTCCTGCCTCATCCTCTTGTATAGCTGGGATTACAGGCATGCGCCACCACAACCTCCACTACAATGATTAATCACACTGTTTTCAGATACTTTTATCTAGAAAAATCATTAGTTCTGATATAGGAGGAGAGAAAACAACCAGGATCTAAGGAGATAAAAGTGGAACTTCCCACTAAACTTCTGAATTCCTATCAAAACCAAGTCCAGAACAGAGACTGAGTTTATTCATGTTCTTTTGGTTATACTGTCTGAAAATGTAGAAGTTAATCATTAGCTAGGATTTGTTAAGTACCAAGTAATGTGTTAGATATACCACACACCCATGGATAGTAATGTTAGCGGTAAGACTGAGAAGACTACGGTACAGAAACATTGAGTGGTGAGGTCTGTCTGAAGCCAGACCCTCCTGTCTTACCCACCATATCACATTGCTGCTTCTGATCTTAGGTGCACTGAATGATGTTCTTTTTCACCACGTACCTGTAACATTTGATATTACTAATTTTGAAATAGTTTTTCAGTTGTCAAATCCAAACATTCTAAAAAAAGTTTCCAGATTTATACTATATCATTTCCTGAGAAAGCCTGTCGTTAAGATCTGACATTTTTCTTACTTTGAGGCATTGACATGCCCTTCTGAAAAATAAAATGATATAGGTAGATGGTATGTTGTTCTTTTTTTAAACAGCAAAACAAAATAAAAACTCCTTTAATGGATCTTGCCAATGTCTAGGGGATTAACTAGGGGATTCTGACATCCAAGGACATGGTCTCAGACTCGGCAGAATCTCCGCTAGCTCTTGAGACCAAGGGTTTCATCCACTTCTGTAACAGCACTCTGCTTCCTGGAGTCTCAGACATCTCCTCAGCCATCTTGTTAAACCATTGTCTGATTTAAAAGAACAAAATGAAAAGAAAAAGATATTTCTGAAGCCATTCAGGGAACTGATTACAGTCTCACTCTTCTGTGCTACCAAGGAACGACTTTAAACTTACTAAGAATGATAATGTAACAGCTGTTGCTTGAAAAATAAAGTCCGTATGTTTTTAGACATAGGTACTAACATGAGTAGGGATTGAATGATACATCAGGCATTTGCTTGAAAATACTTCCCAAACTCTGAAAAACAGAAGAAGGAAAAGAGAAAAGATATCAATCTTAAGTTTTAATCTGAGACTTATTTCACTTACCATTGTAGTCTCAAGGTGTATCTGTTTTCTTACGTTGGACTCAAACATCCTTTTTGTGGCTAAGTAGTACTCCATTATCTATATCCAGATCTACCAAAATATACATCACATTTTCTCCATCCATTCATCTGTTGACAGATCATTTTCAAGATTTAGCTATTGTGAGTTATGCTGCTATAAATATGGGCAGGCAAGGATCACTAAAATACATCTCTAGCTCTTTTGGGAATATAGCCAGAATACAGCTGGATTGAGCAGAGTTTCTATTTTTAATGTTTTGAGGTATCTCCGTATGGATTTCCGTTGTAGTTGTACTGGACTGCATTTTCCTCGACAGTGCAGAATGGTTCCTCTTTCCCACAGCCTCTCCAGCGTTTGTTATTACCTGATTATTGGATGATGGCCATTCTTTCTGAAGTAAGACAGAACCTCAGTGTTGTTTTAATTTGCATTGCTGTCATGGGCAAAGATGCTGAAGATTTTTTCCGGCACTTACTGGCCATTTGTAATTCTTCTCTTGGGAAATGTCTATTCATTTTAGTTCTTTGTTTTGTATAGGATCTTCTGTTGGGAAGGTAAATTTTGAATTCTTTATATATTCTATTTGTGAGTGCCATCTCCAAGGACAAGCTGGGAAAAAAGTTTTTCCCTTTCTGTATATTGTCTCTTCACTCAGTGGATTGTGTTCTTTGCTGTGCAAAAGCTTTTAAATTTGAAACCATCCTATTTCTTGATTTGTGATGTTATTTCTTGTGCAATTCAGGTTCTGTTCAGAAAGTCCTTGCTTATCCCTATGTCATCAAGAGTTTTGCCTATTTTATCTTCTGGCAAATTAACTAGGGGATCCAGACATCTAAGGACATTGTTTCATAATTTGCATAATCTTCACTAGGTCTGTTTCTGTTTTAATGCCTTTGATCCACTTTTATTTTATTTTGGTGCAGGATGAGAGATGCAGGACTAGATTTATTCTTTGACATGTAGGCATTTTCCCGGTACTATTTGTTAAAGAAGCTATCTCTCTCCTAGCATCTATTTCTGACCCTTTTGGCAAAAATCAGATGGCTGATGTGCCTGGGCGAGATTCTGCATCCTCTGTTTTGTTCCATTATTTCTGTGTCTGCTTTCATGCCAGTGCTATGCTGTTTTCAACACTGTAGCTTTGTAATATAACTTGAATTCTGGGATTATGATGCCTCCTTCTTGGCTTTTGTTGCCCAGGATTGGTTTTTTGATTCTGGGTCTCTTCTGGTTCCATATAAATTTTAGGAACTTTTCCTCAGGTTCTGTGAAGAATGCTGTTTGTATTTTGATTGGGATGACACTAAATCTATCAGTTTTAGTAATAGGTTATTGAAGCAATATTGGTCCCGCCTACCTGGGAGCAGGGGATGTCTTTCCATTTTCTAATTTCTTTCTTACTGTATCTTTTTTATTGTTTGTGCTTGGCCTTCAGAGTTTTAAATATCTTCTTGGTTTAAATTTGGTAATTCTTATGTGTCTAGGAATTTCTCCATTTCTTCTAAGTTACTTCTCCAATTTACTGGGATTCATTTTTGAAGTCATTTCTTGTCACCTTCTGGATTTCAACAGTGTCAGTTGTGATTTTGCCTTTTTCATTTCTAATTGCATTGATATGAGTTTTTTCTTCTTTTGGTAAGTTTGACTAAGAATTTATCAATCTTGTTTAACCTTTCAAGTAACCAATTCTTTGGTTTGTGTATTTTCTTTCCTTTAGTCTCAATTTCATTGATTTCCCCTCTGACTTTCATTATTGCTTTCCTCATATTAATTTCGGATTTGGGTTGTTCTAGGACCTTGAGATGCAGGACCTTTAAAAATGCTCTGTTTTGCTTTGTTGGATATGGACATTCACAGCCATAAAATTCCATCTTAAAACTGCTTTCATTTTGTCCCATAGGTTTTGGCATGCTCTGCTTTGATTTTCATTTCATTTTAGAGACTTACTGTATTTTTATTTCCTCCCTGATTTCTTCTGTAATCCATTGATTATTCAATAATGTATTATTTAATTTCCATGTGTTTGTGTAGTCTCTGTGGTTTCTTTGATACTGATTTCTAGCCTAAACCCACCATGATTCAACAAGTATGTAAAGGATTATTTCAATTCTTTTGTGTTTATTAAAGCATGCTTTATGGCCTTAGAATATGGGCTGTGTTGGAAAAAGTTTTGTATGCTGCTAAGAAGAATATACATTCTGTTATTGTTCGATAAAACACTCTGTAGACATCTTTTAAGTCCATTTGGTTAGTGGCATGGTTTAACTCTGATAATTCTTTGTTAATATTTTATGTGGTTGATGTGTCTAATTGTGAGAGTTGGATGTTGAAGTCCCGCATTATGATTGTATTGGTGTCTTTCAATCCTTTTATATAGATATTTATAATTGTTATCTCTTGCTATTAAATTTTTTCCTTTACCAATATAGAGAGGCCGTCTTTGTCTCTTCTGACCAGTATTGGCTTGAAGTTTGCTGTGTCTGAAAACAGGACAGCTATTCATCTTGCTTTCAGGCTCCAGTTAAATGGAGTATCGTTTTCTTGTGTTTTTTTTTTTTTTTCTTTCTTTCTTTTTTGTCTTTTTGAGTCAAGGTCTTGATATGCAGTTCAGGCTGGCCTTGAACTCACTTGGTAGCTCAGGCTGGTCTTGAACTGAGGACAATCCTCCTGCCTCAGCCTCCCAAGTACTGGGATTACAGGCATGGCACCACCATGCTCGGCAAATGGAGTATCATTTTCATCCTTGCACGTTTAATCTATGAGCTCCTTTTGGATGAGATGTTTCTCCTGTAGGCAGCATATGGTTGCATGTTTGTTTTTTGACCCAATCTTTCAGTCTGTGTCTCTTAATTGAGGAGTTAAGACCACTGCCATTGAGCGTTACTATTGTAAGGTGTTCGGGGAATCCTGTCATTGTATTATGTTCCCAGTGCTGATTCTCTGTGTGTTTTCCTTTCGTTTAGCTACTCCTCAGTGAGATAGATCTTTTCCTTTGAGTTTTTTGGTACTGAGGATTCTCCCTGCCTAAGATTCTCTTGAGTATTTTCTGCAAGGCTGGTTTAGTGGTCATGTATTTCTTTAGGATTTCTTTGTCATGGAAATTCTTTACTCCATCAATTTGGAAGGCTCTTTTTGCAAGGTATAGAAGTCTGGGTTAACAATTCTATTCTTTTAGGACTTAAAAACCTTCACTCTAAGCTCTCCTGGTTTTTAAGGTTTGTGCTAAGAAATCCACTGTAATTCAGATAGGTTTGCCTTTGTACTTAACATGCTGTTTTCTCTAACATCTTTAGCATCCTCTCTCCTTTTGCTGAATTTTGATTATGATGTATCATGGAGAGGTTCTTTTCTGGTCATGGCTAGTAGAGCTTCTATATGCCTTTGTACTTGAATTTTTAATTCTTTCCATAGAGTTGGAATGTTTTCTGCTATGATTTCAGTCAATAAATTTTTATACCCTTTGAGTCATCTTCTAACTTTTCCTATATTCCTATAATTTTGATTTTTAAGACCTCTACCTGCTGTTGGAATCAGCTTACATGTTCCCTTGTTGCTTATAGAGTATCATTGCGTTTGATCTATTACATCCTCTTTGCTTCAGTTTCTGACACTCTGTCCTCCTGTTGATCAAATATGCTGCCCATGCTTTCCTTTGAATTTTCTGTCTTGTATTTCTTGGGTTTTTTATATTCTAAATTTCTAATTGTTTACCAAACTGGTCATTCATCTCTGCTTAACTTGATAAATTGATTGCTTGTTTCTTGTTTAAGATTGTATTATTTTGTTGTTGTTTTGTTTTGTTTTGCTTTGTTTTTAAGAGGCAGGATTTCACTCTAGTTCAGACTAGCTTTGAACTCACTCTGGAGCCCAGGTTGGTCTCGAACTCCTGGTGATCCTCCTGCCTCAGCCTCCTGAATGCTGGGATTACAGGCATGTACCACCATGCCCAGCTAAAAATTTTATTGGTAAAGTCCTTTATCTATTTAATAAAACCTTCTCTAATTTCACTAATTATCTTATGAATTCAGTTATGTATTTATTCTTTGATATTCTCAAACTTTTTGACCATTCAGTTTTTTAGCTCTCTACCTGTAACCTTCTCTACTTCAGTGACTGTGAAATTATATTTTGTGGAATTAAGGGTTTCTGAAGGGATCTTGTTTCCTTGCTTTCTCATATTTCTATTGGTCTCATGCTTCAGGCTGAAGATCAGTTAGGACAGAATAACTCTCTCACTCCTTTGGAGACCTCTTTAGTTAAATTCCATCTTCTTATGATGTGGCCATGGGTTTGGTTATATTTTGGTGTTTATACCCCTCTTCAACCTACTGAGCATAAGTTTTAATTTTTTTTTTTTTTTGGCAGTACTGGGGATCGAACTCAGGACCCTGCGCTTGCTAGGCAGGCGCTTATTTCACTGAGCTATATCCCCAGCCCCTGAGCATAAGTTTTAAAGATATCCTCAGTATCCAGTCTTGTTCTGGGGGCTCACTCCTCAGCGCTACTCAGAGAGAAAGAAATGAACCACAGTAAAGTTGATGACCTAAAGACAAACCATACACTGACATACAGTAAAAAAAAAAAAAAAAGTCAAAAGCAACAAGTATGTAACCACTGGCAAAATCAAAGAAATCAGCAATAGTAATAGAGTCAAAGATAAAGTGGACATTGAGATACCATAATAAACAATAAAAGCTACAAGTGCGCCACTCCCAACAGTAGCAAACACATTTGTAATAATAAAAGAGACACAAAGATAATCCACATACTGACAGTGAATATCCACTAGATGCCTCAACTATATTTCGCTAACAATAGAAAAGAATTCAGTAATAATACCATAGTCGATTAAGTAGCTAAAAATTAAGAAAGCTTAATAGAAATGATAATATAAATGAAGAGGATAGGAAAGGGAAAAGGGAAAAAAGTAAAATGTGAAAAAGACAGAAAAAGAAAAGGAGAAGGAGCAGAGTAAGCTGAGGTAAAGAATGTAATTCAAGAATAAAAGAAAGTTAATGGAATTGGTTAAAAGAAAAAGAAAAAATATAAGAAAGACTAAAAGGCCAAAAGAAAGGGAAAAAAAAAAAACCCAACAACCAAAGAAAAAGAGAAATGAGGCTGAAAAATCCTTTGAGTGTCTATGTAAGTGATTTCTTTCCAGGGCCTAGACCATTACAACCACTAGGTATAGAGAAGTTTTTTTTTTTTTTTTTTTTTTTTTTTTTTGCGGTACTGGGGATTGAACTCAGGACCCTGCGCTTGCTAGGCAGGCGCTTATTCCACTGAGCTCTAGGTATAGAGAAGTAATAGTGAGTCACACCGAGGGCCTGTTTGCTTCCACACCTGCTGTTTCAGGTGCGTGTGAACTCTGAGTCCTGCCCCACCTTTCCTGCTGGGTGGGGGTCAGTCATTACTATGGTTTCTGCCTTAGGGCTGTATTTGCTCAGAGGCCCTTAGGGTTTCTGCCCTTCTGTGCCCTTTACAGCCTATGAACTTGTGAAGTGGTCCCCTTGCTCCAGAGGGTCCTCTACGCATACTCCCCAGGATATGACAACCATTCAAGCCCAGGCATACACCTGACCACAGCAGCAAACAGGGAAAGCAAACAGACCCCTGAGCTCTGTTCTGAAAGCAGGACAGGGGTGGGGCTCCCACAGTCCGCTGCACTTAATGGCGGCATTTTCAAACGCAGCTCTCTCAGCAAACCAGGTGACTGGCCTGGCTTCTCACCAGTATCTCTTTCCTGGCCTAAACTTACAGTTGCTTAAACTTCTCAGAGAATCTATGACTAGCCCACTTCTTCTCTGAGATTGTCTCTTGTGGCCATCCAGGCCCTATGAGAGGTCTGCCCCTCCTCCAGAGCCTGAAGGTTAGTTATTCTGTGATTTCTGATTCCCAGAGTAACAACCCTTCCCCAAATGGCTTCCCAATATGGCAAGTTCTGCTTGGGATTTCTTGTTAATTCTAGCCTGCTCTGTGAAGGAATCACTATCACAGTAAAATCTTATACTATATTCACAGATTACATAACTCCAGGCTTTTCTTAGGGGTAGTCCTGCCAGTTTGCTGTTTTTCCCCGGGATTACCAGCCCTCCTTGAGCTTACCTTGTGCTTGTGGGCTCAAGCTTCCCTGGCTGGCAGCTGAGGTTAGCGTTCTGGACTGCTTTGTCCTCTTTCCTTTCTGTTGTCTTCTGTTTCTCTAGTTTCTCTGTGATTTCTAGTTTTTCTTTCATCTCTTTCTTGATTCTCAGAGCTCTTCCTTTTCTCCCTCGCTAAGTCATTGTTTCCCAGGTGTTTGGATACCAGTCCCAGAGAGGCTATGATATGCTGCGAACCTTTATTCTACCATTTTTGAACTCCCCTGAACATTCTTAATGAAGTAACAAAGAAGTCTGTGTAAATTGGAAGAAGAATCTTCGAAGAGTTTGATCAATCCCAGAGTCAAAAGATACTTTAAGAAGAATACTGTCTGAGAATATGTATCTCTCAGGTCACCTGCTTAGAGTATAGATGTAGAGCTATAGGAGGTGTTTAATTTTAAAACTGTTACAAAAGAATAAATGTAGGGCTGGGGATATAGCTCAGTGGCATAAGTGCGTGCCTAGCAACTGTGAGATCCTGAGTTCGATTCCCAGTACCAAAAAAAAAGGAAAAGCGCAACTGTAGTCTACACTGTACCACGTGGATATTTTAAATTTTCCAATTAAGATCTGACATCAATCATTTTGACCGGCACAGTCATGTGCCCAGACCCTTCTAAAGGGCATTGGAACAATTTAATAAGTTAAATCCATCAAAAATAACCTATCAAGCAGATGACAAAAGAACCTTTGCTTTGAAGCCTGAAAAAACATTGCTTCTCACTGTGAAAAATAGTCCGTCTTTAGGATCTGTTTCATGCTTCTTCAAACGTTTCATGTCAACCTCTCCCCAAAGCAAAATTTGAGATGAAGTTGTATAATTTATTGTCATACTTTAAACATATTATAAGTATTCTTCTCTTTGATACCTTTTCTCCTGTTGTGTCTCTGAAAACAGTGAGATCCCTGGGAGTCGCCTCTTCCTGTGGATAATGGAAAGTGGTAGGTTTGCAGGAAGTAGAATAGCAGCAGGAGTATAAGGGAGAAGACAGGATGAGGAAAGGGGAAGATAAAGTTGCAGAGTGAAATTTTTTCCAGTTTCTGAACTGCAACATAAAGGATTTGGGTTTTGAGCTCAAAAACAGGAGCCCAACCCACAAGTAAATATTATAAATATCAGTGGGGTACAGTCCTGGACTCTAGTGTAACGTCACCAAATCAAACCAAGTCCAACACTCTGTTTCATACAAAAGAAGAGAAGTCATATTCATTGGGTTTCTCTTGGGTACCAGAAATTGTGGCAGGTAGGCCTTCAAGGGTTTAGTTTTATGTCATCTTCATTGTAACTCCATGAAGTACATTCCCTTTCCAATACACCAATCAGGAAACGGTAACTCAAAAAAAATTATAATCTTATGACCTTTGTGGTTGAGCTCAGCTCACAGTTCTTCCACAATAAAAGTCAACTTGCTTTAACATATAACTTCCAGTTCTGGGCTACCTAACGCTGTAGCTCAATACTCTTTGAAACCCTGAGTTTGATCGGTGGTGCCACTAAACAGGTTCTGCTTTCTCTATGGCTTGCTTTTACCCAATTAGGGTCCCAAGTAAATCAATAGTGTATAAAGCAACCTGATAGTGAACATCCTGTCAATCTGAGTCTTTTAAGCTATAAATTAAAGAAAATCAATGAGGAAATGCATCCAAATGGGACAAAGACAAAAATCAGAGGCTTTAGTGAGATGTTTTAAATGATGCATCGACCCACTCAATTCCTGGCCCTATATTTGTTTAGATCAGGAGATCCTTTGAGTCTCTGATGACAGCTGCAAAGCTGGACATTTACATGACCTTTCAGAAGGCTGAAAGCTCCCCCATTTAAGGTAGTCTGGATGATTAAACCCTACACTGTATTGTTCAGTGTAAAGTGCAATTAAATATGAAAATGCTGATGCATAGAAGTGAAGGAGTTTTCAGGTATCTCTGTATTCTGTGAGCATACATTGCCTGGAACTTGATCACCATGCTGGCATAACATTTGAACAGGTCTATCAGCAGAAGGGTTAATAGAGAGCCCAGATCATAAAACCACCCATCTCAAGTACAAACCTTACAAAAAGGATGTTGTTGGTGTGT
Source organism: Dinomys branickii (assembly GCA_004027595.1). Taxonomy (NCBI): domain Eukaryota; kingdom Metazoa; phylum Chordata; class Mammalia; order Rodentia; family Dinomyidae; genus Dinomys; species Dinomys branickii. The sequence goes on from PVLD010004078.1 coordinate 128,650, forward strand.
GAAACTAAGTGCATCATCCTATACCTCAACGCTCTCCAGGAATAGAGCCTTGTGTGAATGCAAATTTAGTTGTTTGACTTCATTCTCCCCACTACATGAAATTCCAGCCAAATTATTTTATGCAAATTGATGCAGGATTGAGCAAATCAGGCCCTGGAGCCAACACCTGGCAAAGCCTGGCCCTCCAAGCACCAGTCAGCTCCCTTCTAAAAGGGAAGGAAGTTGTGAGAGGAACAGGAACTTCACCACCCACCACCAACTTTCTTCCTGGAAAAAATGAGAAGCCTTGGGAAGGGCAACAGTTGAGACAAAAAGACAGGAATAAAAATTGAGAGGTGGCTGTGAATAAGATAAAGCATTTAATGAGCTTATTAGGCATTACGCACATTCTTAGGGTAGAAAATCTGTAAAAAACTTGACCTAGAAGCCCAACACTGTAGGAAAGCAGAACTGGTAATGAATTATTTTACTCTAGCCCATAATTGTTTTTCGCTTTCCATATTTTCATGTAATATATTAGTTAATCTTCCAGACCCAGCAAGGAATTTCTACCCATGAATTTCTCACCAATTTGTTCTGAAAATTTAAGAATTCTCTGAATTGTGGTTCGCATAAAAAAGGAGATTTAATGGGATTCCTAGATTTTCTACTATTGTAATGGATTGCAACGCACTGCAGATACACATGGACAATTATACTGTGGCACAACAAAAACAGGAACGAGGAAACTGTTGCAGCAACTAAAATGAGGGTTATTCTCTTCTCCCAGCCTTACTCTCCAGTAAGGGCATAAGCAGAAGTCTGTCTTCCTGCAGGAAAAGAATTGGATGTTCAAACAGGTAGGCTTTTTCCCCTTCTATTTGCAATTAAAGCCTTGAGATATGATCGGATATAGGCAAATTATCAGATAGGCCATTTGTTCCCAGCACCATCCTAACTCTCCCTCTCTTAGGTCCCAACTTTGGTGCTCATGCTATGTCCTTCCACAGGCCACAAAATACTGAGTCACTGTTCCTTTGTGAGTTCACGGTGCCTACTCTTACTTCTGCTTCATGTCTTCCACTCCCTCTGACAATGGAGGACAGGCTTCATGTGGGTGAGAAGGGCCCTGGTTTCCACAGTTCCATCCCAGTAAAAGGGAAGTGGGGATGGACGGGGGGGGGAGGGTAAGAGAGGGAACTGGTGGGAAGTTGGGTGCAGTCAAATGAAATCTACAAAGAAAAAGAAAACAATTTTACTTTGAACGACACCTGGGCACACAGACAGATGCAACCTGTAAAAGTATTTCTACACTGATTTTGTGCAGTTTCTTCCCTTTCTCCCTTCCTAAATCCAGAGAAACTCTAAATGTTCCCTCCGGGCCCCACCCAGGAGCATGACAGCTTCTCTGGGTATAACTGGGACTCCAGCAGTTGAGAGAAGGGCTAAACATATGTGACTGTCTGTTATTCATAAGTCAGTAACTGTTTATGTTGGTAAGATTTCTAAAATTCCACCCCTCAAATTGTGGCGAGTAACTCCTTTCTCAAATACAGTATCAAGAGTCTGCCTAAACACCAAATTGAGAAAGAAAACATTCTTCTTTGACTTTCATTGCTTCTTCCCTTGGATTTTTTTCTGAAAAAATCCAAGAGGAGGAGGAGGAAGAGGAAGCAGAAAAAATTAAATTCTTAAAGCTGGTTCACCTAATGATTTACAAGCCTATGATTTGGGTGATCATCCTAATTGCAATGTTTTTATGTCCCTTCCAGCTTTTAAACTATGAGTTTCAAGTTATAAAAACAAGACCTGCAAATTTTTAAAAATTACTCAATATTAGAAGCATATAGGCCAGGCATGTGGTATGCACCTGTAATCAGAGCGCTTAGAAGGCGGAAGCAAGAGGATCAGTGCAAGTTCGAGGCCAGCCTGGGCTACATAATGAGTACAAAGCCAGCCTGGATTACATGTCTCAAAATGAAAAATAGAACCTTATATGTGTATAATGCACATACATACACAGATATGGAAAGTATCTATGCATATATATATGAATATATGTGGATACAAATACATACATGTAACCATAAATGCATAGTTGCATTTTGTTCTAACTCTATGCAGTTTATCATTTAACTTACCCATATTAATGCATAACATCATTTTGTAAATGTCCACGTAGGCATACTAACATTTTACTGCTGGTCACAGGTGATGAAAATCAGCCCAGGAGACTTCCGGGAAGATGGCGACCGGGTAGGCAGCAGAGAGAGAACCTCCCAGAGGATTACCACCCAAACAATGAAATATAACAATATGAAGACAGAAATAAGGACTTCCGGGAAGAAGACGACCAGCCGAGAGAGTGAGTGTGGAGGGAAGAACGGCTTCAGCTCCTGAACCCGACAGAGAACGCGCTACTGGGACAA